>JANSTX010046696.1:0-12111 GCA_027564355.1 Penthetria funebris | reverse complement strand
AATCAATTACAAATATAATAATGGTGTATCGATTAACAAAAAAAGTAAGCAATTTGTTTTTTTTTCTTTTAAAACAATTAATCATCCGATGATGAACATTTGTATTTATCATCAATATATCACTAAAAACTCGGCTCATCGAAACAAAATGATCGGATCTATAAAATCTCTAATATACGTGTTCAATATTTAAATGAAATATAATCGATGGAAGTAAAAAACAAAAAAAAACCAAAAACCTAATGAATATATTAGTTCTCTGTTTATGAATGGCATTCATTGCATTTAACTAAATTAAAAACTTAAGATGTCCGAATTGTCCAGATATTTTCTTAAATTATAATTATTATCATATCACTGTAGTTACAATTATATGTTTACCATCAAGTACGAGTACATGTAAAGTATAATAATATTATATACGTTATTCGTTAATTGTGGACATAACTATCTGGCCAATACAACAAAGATAAAATTTAACATCTTTTTTTATAAAAAAAAAGAAAAAAAAGAAAAAGAATGAAATGAATTTCAGTTCGTTTACTCAACAAGTTATTCCATTAAACAGGCACTTAGTTATACATATGGTAGGTTATATAGTGATTACATTATTAAAATTATTAAAGGTAAGTAAAATGGTAAGGAACGGAAGAAAAAAAACAAGCCAAAGAGTTCTTAAGAGCAAAATGTTCTTCATGAGTTCAGTATTGTTTTGACCATCAATGTGATTGCACATAAAAATAAAATAAGTAACTAATAAATTTTTTAATTTTTGAATTAAAGAATTTAAATTTTTCCAATAGAAAGAATTTAAAGATTCACCGTAAATGAATTTAGAATTTCTTTCTGCGGTTACTATTAAACTTATACGAAGAATAAATACTCGCGCTTAAATAATAATTTTTGTTTTTAATTTTTGTTTTTTTTTATTTTAATTTTTTCTGTTTTGGATGCTTGAGTAAATAATTGCGTAATCTTAAGATATAGTATGATGAACTTATACTACTAACGGTACGGTAAATAAGAAGTTTTTTTTTAAAAAAAAAATATATAATAATAAAGATAATGACAAAATTCTTCTTTTTAATTTTTTTTTCCGATTTTGGTAAGGACAGTGATTGATAGCAAAATCTATACACTATTTAAATTAATACAGATTTTACTTGATAACTAACTCATAAAGTTTTAATAAATATTTTAATGTTATTAATAAATGAATAATAAATTCTTCTAATTTTTCAAAAACTCAATTCTTAATTACGTTATGTATGAAAACCAATCTGATTAAATTAATTTCAAACCGGCAATATCATTCATAATCTACCAAATGTTTCAAATGATATAGAAATACAATATAGATCATTGTCAATGAACTCGTGTAGATTTGGTAATTATATCTAGAGATGGAATATTTTAAATATCAAAATACAAAAAAAAATAAATAAAATAGAATAAATAAAAACCCTGTGTGGTCTATGAATTGAATTTAAATCAAATATTTATACAATCTTCTACATTATTCCCAAGTTTTACATAGAATAGACCAAAATTTAAAAATTTTATTATGTAAATAATATAAAAATGATATACCAACAAAGTGAATGTAGTTTGTGAAAAATTACAAAATAATAAAACAAAGGTGTTTTTAAATGTTATACAGTGAGAACTTAACTTTAATTTTAATTTAACAGTAAATTTTGAGAATTTTATACGTTAATAATAACCCATAAGATGACATCTAATTTGAAAATAATGTACATGTTGGTGAGTATTTAATACGAGAAGTATATAATAAAAATTTAAATCAACTCATAATTTTTCTTGAAATTTACATATATGCAAAAATGTATAGTATCAGAATAGCTGTTTATTAAAAGCTAATAGAATAATATATAATAGTTTATCATTGAATAGGTTACAGAGGTCTGTTCTCATTTTCTGATAAAAAAAAATTATGTAAACTTGCATTTCAATTTGACAAATAGTCAGGCATAGTGGATTAGACGAGATTACGATCAGTTGTTGGGTCAGGAATATACTAGTATACGTGTATCAAAAGTGAATAATGCATATATGTATAACCAGTTATGTTAAAGGAAAGTTTAAAATATTTTAACACAGAATACGGTTACTATATTTTCTGGAATTGGATTATATATTATGTATAAAAAATGATTTATTGATATAAATAATGAAATCATTAAAAACGTGTATTTTATTTAGAAGCAAATCAGAAATATCAGCACATAAACCATCATCAAGATATAAATTGAATTTATCATCGCCTACAATACTTCATATACGAGTTTATATACATAATATTTTACTATAAATACGGTTATAAATTCAAATGTTATATACAACATATAAAATGTAAGACGATATCATCTTCTGTTATTAAAAATGGGTCAACACGATTTCTTGATTTTAACAATCTTTTTATATGCTCGCTATTTCCATTTTTTTTTTTCTTTGAGATAGCATCTTGCTCGTTAATTTCATGTTTCTCATTTGTTTTGAAAAATCTTAATTTTATTAATATTCTATTATTTTGTATAAACTAATTCACTAATATGCCAATTTTTAACCATATGTCGTATTTATTATTATTTACAATTCACGATATGGTTTCAATAGTTGAAGATGATAAGGTTTTAGAGAAATGATAAATAAACTTGAATTATATTTAATATCTAAGTCATAAAAAAGACATATACGAGGTAGTTGTAGTAAAACAAGAATTGGTTATGATGTCGAACAAATTAACATAGTTTCGTTTTTCATATTTTCTTTTTATAAGCATTTTCTTGAATATTTTATTATTTTAAGATAATTATTATTACATGGATATATAGACATACAAAATGAGTATATTCACAAGTTTACACTTATATGATCATTTCTTGTTGTACAACTTGATCTATTAAATGAAATGTAGTTATTAATTAAAACACTTAATATGTATTTTATATTTGAATTTAGATATTTGGCTCACTTTTACTTGAAAATATTAAAAATAATTTTAGGATAGAAAATAATTATGAAAATATTATTATTTTGATTTCTAGGATAAAATAACTGAATATAGTAACTCAATAACGCAGAGATGTAAATTTAATTAATTTTAATAGAATTCAAATTGTACTCAAAATGTACTCTACATTGTAGTCAGAATTTATATAAAATTATTAGTTTTAAGATTTTGTGGAAAATATATAAATTTATTATATTTTTAAAATTGAATTTTCCGATTCAAAATAATTTATCTTAATAATAATTCTTTAATTTGTATGCTATCCATTACATTTAATACAATAATTCGAAATACAACAAATTAAATATACATAAATTTTCATAGTTATCCATAAAAATTCGAATTGGAATCAGTATTAATATTTTTATTGTATAAAATCACTGAATAATAGTAAGCAATAAAAATGCATAAATCTAAAAAATTCCATAAAATATTAAAATAAAGATTTTAATAAATCATTGAAACAAATGAATAAAATTAAAATTGCATAATTCCGTTGTATGTTACTTTATTTAAAATACGACAGAATGTGTAACGTGTTAAGTGGAATATAGTTTTGTTCATTGTGGAAAATGCCTCAATAAACGTACAACTTCTTCTTCTTCTTCTTCTTCCTTGCCTTTTTCCTTATTCAGGGTCGGCCCTAAATAAACGTACAACATTATAAAAAATATGTCCCCATCCGAGTTGACGAAAATAATCCACAATGTAAATTATATTTATTTAATTGAATCTAAAGTAATTAGTATAATAATCTGAAACCTATTTCGATTCCACAAGATATGGCGATATTTGTACCCATGTGGTGTACAGGTCAAGATGAGCTGATGACGATGAATGCATAAAATTTACATAACTTTTCTGACGTACTGTACAAAATTATTTTTACACAAACCACTAACGTTTATTTGAATTGAAAGTCAGACAAATCAAATTATAAAAAAATATATATATTTTTTTTTTCAAATACAAATACTACCTCTGAAGTAGTTAGAAGAAACGTGACTAAGACACTTATTTATTATAATAATAATAATAATAAGAAGAAACTCTTGTAATGTATCTTTTATAAAACATATAAATTTAATATGATTTTTTTTCTTCTAATTTATTTTTTATAGATGACATTGATAACCCTATTGACAAAAGAATCATATTCACAACTAGCAACACAATTGAATACACGGTGTCATCATGATATGGATTGTTCAGATTTTGTTCGAAATAGTTACTGTTCAATGAATGGCATTTGTGAATGTGAACCATATTTTGTACAATTAAATTCAACAACATGTTTAGCCAGTAAGTAAAAAATATATATATTCGTACAAAATTAAAATTAATTTGTGTATTGAATATATTAAAAATTATCAATATACAATCTACTTACACAGCTCAAATTTTTTACTCAATGTCTGTTTTTGAATTAATTAGGATCAAAGAAATAAAATGGGATTACAATTTATTTGACTTCAACATTATAAATTACTATGGTACCATTCTTCCTTTCTGAATTTCATCCTGACCTTTTCATTATACTTAACATTTTCTGTCCTCACTCTTTACAATTGTCTTCTTTCTACTATTCACTTTTGATCTCTTCTATTTTCAACTTCTATTTTAGTCCCTCCTCAGTGGTTATCTTCCTCCATATTTGATTATTTCTCCTTTTATTTTATGTTTTTCTGTCACTCTCAACCACCAAAATTGCAATCTAGTTGATGATTAATGAATATCCCTTTTACAAACGATAGCACCAACACATCTCTCATTGCGTATTCTTTAGAAACATCATTTTACCAAGTTATAAATAAAATAATGATACGCATAATTTGAAGATGCTTCAAGGAGATGTTTTTTTGTATCTGACATTTTGTAATGCATTTAATATTCTTTATAAATTATATCTTTATTTTCATCATTAGATATTTATAGATTTTATTTTGACTATTTGATCTATGGATTTTCTTTTGATTATTTATTTGATATGTATTTACAACAATTGGTTTATAATGGTGGAACAATATAGGGCTCAAAGATAGTCAGATAACAGTGTGCCAAACTATAACTATTTGATTCAGTATACCCCTTTTACAAATAATAGCATTAGTAAAATTTTGTTTCATTATCAAGTGCATACGACTACATTACCAACAATAATATAGACAAATGCAGTTAAATTTGTGTCTATTCGGAAGAATCAATTTGATGCAGTACTGGTATATTCGAGTATACGATTAGACAAATAGAAAAATGAAGTATTAAATGTTTTCACTACTGTCGATTAACAATTCACATTTATAACACCTTTCTTACATGTATTTCTGACATAAAAAATTCATAGACTTTAAATTACAAATCCCATATTTAATAATAACTGTTCTACAAATACGATATATATTTACCAAATTCAATATAAAATTTTACTCACAAGGATGCATTTCTTTGTATATATTATCTTTATTCTTCTAACACGAAAAAACAAATAAAAATAAAGATCAATATTTATTTTGAACATTATGTATTAATATTTACCTTCGCAACGTATTCGAAAAAAAAAAAACCTATAATATTCATTTGATGTTAGAACATTTTATATTTGTTTAACAGTTTATAATTGAAATTTTATGTCGTTTAGTATTTGAAAGTAGTACGTTACACATTTTTCGTAATGCTTTTGCGAATCGCATATTTAAAACTACAGTTTATATAACTAATCTTACCAATTTTTTTCTACAAATTTTCCAGCTCAATTATTAGGCAATGATTGTATTCTACATGAACAATGTGCATTGAAGGTATCGAATAGCAGTTGTTTAGCCGGTGCCTGTAGATGTGTTGAAGGTTTTTTGCAATACAGAAAGCATACATGTCTATCACGTAAGTATTCATTTTAAACAAATATAATGAGATCAAGAAACATTTAGTAATTTTGTGAACTATCAACTATAAATAATATATAAACTATAAGTATCTGAATTAACTTCAAGAATAACTTATCAATTTATGATTATACACGATAGAGATTGAAAGTCCAATAAAAAATTATGCTTTAGGGGGGAGTATGGTTTTAAAAAATATCATCTTTTTTTTAATTTTCAATAACCCTAATTACAATATCTGTATATTGACATTTACGTTACCCAAACAGCATTTTAAATTATTTTGGAAAAATATATTATATTTAATTTTATCATGTAGCTAAATAAATAGATAGCAGTGACCGGGATAATTACTGTTTTGAAACTGAATTTTTGCATCATTTCATAAATGATTTCTTATATAATTTTCCTAAAATAATATTTTACTTATAAATTACTTCATTATTTTGTAGTTAAAATATACTTTGAAATTAGTTATAATAATTTACTATAATTTCTTTTTACACTATTTATTCAATTATTTAGCTAATATATGACAAATTCGCTGATAAATTTGTCTTTATAAAATACGTTTAGGAAAATTTGCTTAAATTTAGGACCTTATTCCTTTGATGAATAAATAATACCAATTATTTACTTATTTAGCAATAAATGAATAAATAATGATAAATATTTATAATGAATATAAATAATAGCATTTATTTGTTGAGATTATTATTTATTCGTATACTGAATAATTTTTGATATTTGTAATTTGTGTTGAAATCCTACGAAGTAGTAATGCCATCTATCTTCAAAATAAACGGAGTGGCATTGTCATCTATATTTTATGTGAAACGTATGTATTTTAAATTGAGAACGCTGCGGTGGCAAATTTCAATAAGATGCCCTTAAGCACAAAACTGATTACTAAATCAACTTGAATTAAAATTTGCAAAAAGAAAGAGTACCCATTTTAAATTCGATTTTTTACACTTAATAAATAACTGTACGAAAAACATAAATATGCCACATATAATCTTAGTGCTACTTTAAATTGCACGTTAAGTATATAACATTTTTTTTTTTAATTTTCTCTCTACTTACCGATTATATTTATAGTCAAAATTTTTATGAAGGCATATACGTGCAAATAGCGTCAGTTTTGTATAAAAATTCGGCCAATAATTTAATGATTACCATTTTAAAATGATGGAAAAAAAACACAACCATTTGTAACGTAATAAGAATTGTCACATACGTGAGTATATTTTATTATTTGCACGACAATCCAAAAAGAAAATTTATAAAAGTATACATTAAAATTCTCGATATAGTCAAGCACATATAAATATATCTATGTTGTCAATATTAGGTTCGCAAACACAAAAAAAAATACATTATTATCATAGTGAGTCATTAAAGCATAATTTTTTCCCCGACCTAATGATACTGTTATTTAAGTTCATTCATATTTTTTATACGATAAATATAAATTAAATATAAATATATACAATATTTATAATAATTTGAAATCGTTTAACAACATGCAATGTTTTTTTTAATTATTGCATGTTGCATGGTGTAACACAAGTGAATAATTGAAATATCAATTACGTATGGGAATCTCAATAAAAATGAAGACGAACAATCACATTTTATCAGAGATCATTGGTAATATCGTAATTAATTACGATGACAGCTTTTACAGATTCACATTTGGAGTTTTACAATAACGTAAATAATGTTTTTAAAAAAAAAGGAATTTATTCATTATAGTACATTAGATTGAGATATAAATAATATGATTATTATCATTCACAACTGATCATTTCAACCCTAATTCAATATAAAATTTTATTATGAATATACGTACAACAACGGTAATACTCTGAATATTAAATTAGCATAACATATAAATATTATAGAGACTGTTACATTTTTCACCAAATACTCAATTGAAAAATTTAATTAGCAACGATGCCACTGACTTATAAATTAACTGCTAATTTAATTAGCAAATTAAGACTTATATAAGTTTATAATTGAATTTACCATATTACAATAATATTATGTATTATAAAAATTTACTATACGAATATAATGTTGATTCCAGAGGCTGTATAATAATTTAAAACATTTATATGTTTAAAAAAATTCAATTCAATAGTTCTGGTATTTTCAAATAAGGAAATAAATCAAATTACACACAGATGGCAATGTAAAATTCTAAGTACTTGTCTTTTATCATTGGGTTTATATACGACAAACATACGGAAAATTGGAAATAATGATTTTATTTTACCTTTTATGCCCAACATACAGAATATGTCGTTAAATTGACTTTTTACATTTATCTTATATAAATACCGTTCATTAATAAAACTATCTTTCTACATAGTGCCATTGTGAAAAAAGAATTCCGAACCCATCTTAGGGCCACCTTGGTATATATTTATATAATAATAGTTTACATATATATACATATAACTACATATGTTTATATTCAACAGGTACCTCTATTCACCAACAAACCTTATTGTAGCTACTGTTGATGGTATAACCGCATCATATAATTATATCTATTCCCTGTCTCTATGGAATGAATACAATAATAGACATTTGCAATAAATAAATTATGTGACATTATACATTTAAACAACAATTCACATATTATTTGTATATAATAAAAAATTCTTAATAGATAACGATGTGAATTTTCTCAATGGTTTTTCATTTTTCTTCCTATGTACCAAAAAAAAAAAAAAAACATAAATTCTAGTAAAAAAAACAAACCAGCTGTGCATTCCAACATTATGTTGACTTCATGTATTTATTGAGATGTGTAAAATCAGTAAATAACAAAGTAACAATTGTTGTTTGTCATCCGAGAAGAAACAATAAAAAAAAAAAACGAAAACAAATTCTATCAATTAATTTGATGTCAATTGTAATTGCATAACAACATGTGAATGTAACGTATGATTTTAAAAAAAATAATAAAAACACGTGTACTAATCGTAGTTTGTTCAACTCATATATATAGGATAGTAATGCTAAATTCATATAGCTCTTTAATTTATATATACATATATAGAGCATCAACCTAAGTTGATGTTAGACTATGAGAGGAATATGCGAGATTTACGTTAAAAAATTATTGAAATAAAAAATCATCTAATATAGAACTGATAAATCGTAAGCTCTTCTAAAATAGTATTGGTATAATGCAATATCGGTCATACATTAAATATGATCTGTTAGTGACATCAAAATTATCAACATCAATATTATATTAAACTTGTTATCTATACTGCATTTTCAATTCAATTTTATAACTCCATTACTGCTGTCATACAACACAATCGAATGGAAAATAATGAATATATTATTTTGCATATTTCTAAAATCTACGTGGTAATAGTGTCACATTTTCTATTAAGGTTGATAGTCTCTAGAACTGTGTATGCAGTTTATTGTCATATTTTCGAAATCATTGATAAAATAACACCAATTTTACTCATATTTTGATATTTTTTTTTTCTATGTTAATGAAATTCCAAGTTCATTGTTACTTTAATTTCATTAAATTCCATTTTTTCTCGTATAATTATGAAGACTTGTATACATTTATTGAATAATAAATTTAAAGTAACGAAAAAAAAAACCCACAACTTTTTTTTTTTAAGTTTATCTTATGTGATGGTATTTTTTTAACTAAACTAAATTTAAATTGTAAGGAATAACAGTTTAATTTTAAAGTTAAATAATATATGCCACTTAATAAAAAAAAAAAAAAATAATTTGATTATCAGTGTGCTACTTTAGTTTATTTCTAGATTTTTATATATTTAAAAAAAAAAAAACTTGTAATTTTAACCATGTATTATGTAAACTAATTTAAATGAACAAAGGATGCATCCGAACAAAATTACTAACATCTATATGAGAATTGAATTTAAATTAACAGAACTTTTTTATTTCTTTTTTTTTTTTAGCTGCACGTCCCGGTACAGTATGTTACAGTAACTCACAATGTCTCATGTGGAATAAATTAAGTCATTGTGAATTTTTGATACCAGGTCTATTTGGAAGATGTCAATGTACATCACCAGCTAAACAAAGTGGCCCAATGTGTATTGCTGATTATGATAAAAAAAGTACATTTATTGATGATATTGTACCAGGTTTTCTGAAACCTCAACAACAAAGTCCAATTGCATCCAATATATTTCCAATACTAAATGATGATGATACTGTTATTATTGAAAGTATGCCCGATTCAAGTGAAGTGTTCAGTAAAACAGTAACGGAAAATACAATAAATGAAAATTTAATAAAAGATAATCCAATTAATGTTCAGCAAATAGCTAATGCGTCAAATACAATGCAAAATAATATAGTCGAAAAAAATGTTGTTGACAACAATAAAGACGCAACAACACAAAAAATTAAAATCAATTCTGTTGAATTAACTAATAATAATGAAGATGCTGTTAATTTTGTAGAAACTGAAGATGTTGATAATATACAAAATGCAGATTTTAATAAAACACAAAATGAAGATGTTGACAGTAATTTAGAAAATGAAAATATCAACAGAAATGAAGACAACGAAAATATCGAAAGTAATGGAGAAAATAAAGACTCTGATAGCAATGCAGAAAATGAAGAAGTTGTGACTGCACAAAATGATGAAATTACAACCTTATCGTCATCAATAATTACAGAGCAACAAAATGTAGATAATTCAATTGATATAATTGAGAATCAAAATCATTCATATAATTTATTAGAAACAACATTAAAAACAATTTTAGATGATAAAAATATGGTATATAAAGATGAAGTTAAAGAAAATAATGTTACTTCAAAAAATAGTACAATAGATGAAAATGTGCAACATAAAGAATATCAAAATTTATTTTCTGGACTTACTGAATTGCATATGCCAATTGAAATATTAAATCTAAATAAAGATGCTAATTTACATATATCATCAATAGGTACAAATATTCCCATAGAAGAAAATGTACAGCCAACAATTAGCACAATATTAAATGAGATGTCTACATCAAATCAAGAACATAATATAACAATAGAATATCATTCTTTAAATTCATCAAATGAAGTACTTAATAATTTACTAAATGATGATCAATTAACATCAAATATTATAATTATACAACCACAAACAGTAATTATTTCAACTACAACAAATGATCCAATAGATATAATTGTGACAAATCAAGAACATACTACCACCACCGTTAATGAACTATCAAAAGCGGAAGAAACGTATACGACAAATATTGAAGATGCTGATAAATTAGATAAAAATTTAATAAACAAAATTAATGAATTTAATTCACTGATCAATAATAAATCAATAAATAAAAACAAAACTACCTTACCGCCAGCAATATTATCGGATATGCTAACGACAAATTTTCCACTAGAATTGACAACACTTCAAGCTTTGTCAACAAGAATAACTACAATGGAACCAAACGCACCAATATTTTCATTAACAACAATAGCAAATTCTAATATTAATCACGAATTAATCAATACAATGGTTACAGAAGCAACAATACTAAAAGATCAAGATGCTACAACAAATAATGATTTGAGACTAAAATATCAAGGTATGTGTCATTTAATCAAAATATTATAATTAAATTTTAATTATTTTAAAAAATATCGTCCTATTTTCTCTTTAAATTAAATGTACAATATATATATATGTATTTAGGTGGATTAAAAACAAGAATCGACTTAGGAAATGGTCCAATATCATTGGGATTACAATGTGAATTTGATCGTCAATGTCAACTATCCGATCCATATACCTATTGCAATGATAATAAAATTTGTGATTGTGCACATCAAGCAGAAGAATCAAATTTATGTAATGCAAATTTAACAGGTTGTTCACCAGGTACATTTCAATGTGTTTCCAGTGGCATTTGTATAAGTTGGTATTTTGTTTGTGATGGCCGACCCGATTGTAGTGATGCATCCGATGAAGATTGTTCATTTACAAATAAGGATAAAAAGTATGTAAATTGTCCAAAACAATCTTTCAGATGTGGTATGAGTGGTAGATGTATATCAAGGGCGGCATTATGTGATGGTAAAAAACAATGTCCACATGGTGAAGATGAAATGGGATGTAATTCAATGAGAACGGGAAAGTATGTATCATTTTCATAT
>JANSTX010046674.1:0-12113 GCA_027564355.1 Penthetria funebris | reverse complement strand
AAAAAAAAAAAAAAAAAAAAAAAAAAAAAAAAAAAAAAAAAAAAAAAAAAAAAAAAAAAAAAAACAAATATATATATATATATACAATAAAAGTATTTTTAAAAATATATAATTGATGTCATTATTTAATTTATTAGCGTAATTAAACAGAAAAAATGCATCTTCCAAAAGAATTGATTAGAATAAAAAGTTAATACTTGTATCATTAAAAAAATATGTTCTTAACAGGATTTGATTTTATAACCCTTAAAAGAAAAACATTTGTCAATGAAGACCATCGAAACTACAGTTTAAGATCGCAAGGATCATAATATGTAAATAATAGAATTTCAGGGGAAAAAAGTATTAAATAATATAATACTTAAAAAAAAAGTAAATAATCATAGAAATATCTTTTGAACAAATTTTATATCAACACGTCATACTATAAGATTAAATAAAAGAATATTCACAAAATAAAAAACCACAAAAAAAAAAGATTCTTTTAATTATATTCCAGTATAGAAATCTGATCTGGATTAGAATAAACTATTAAGGTGATATGAATTTCTGATCAAATGTTTACTCTTTACAAGATTCGACAATAATTTTAAATTACAAACATCAAATTACCTTAAGCTTAAATAGTGAGAGTACTAGGGCTTTTGGTCATATATTTAGTTCTGTTGTGAGATTTAGAAAATGTCACATACACAATGTAATATCAAATGAAGATTTGTGGGGATAATTGAACTTTTAAAGAAAATTAAGTTGAATCGAAATACAATGAGGTATTCAATCAATGATATTGCAACTTTTGCGCTGCACCAGAACTCTTAAGAGTAATAGAATATATGTGTCGACCAAAAATAAAGGTTAATACAAATTTTATGGAATCAGGCGAAGTAAGAGTGTTGGATCAGAGATAAAAACATTATTTTAAAGTTAAACTGTTATTTAACACAACAATAACAAATTTATGGATTCTTTCTCAATAAAATAGAAGAAAACATAACATAACTTTTGTGATTGTGAAGAATAATATATGAAAATTCGTATACAGAGAAATCTGTAAACCAATATTTAATAGGAAAGAATTTCTACTTTTATTGACAAAGTGAATCATAAAGAAATTATTTCATTGTCAAATATACATAAAATAGCAACAGATTATACTCTATACATTTTTACTTCAACGTGGTATTACTAGAAACTCTATCACAATGTATGCCAATTCTGTCATGTGATTGCATCTAAAATGAGGAAATCTTACAATTAGGAACGTCTGTCATTAATAATATTATCACCAAAATAATCAAGATCAAATTTCTGACACGTAGCCCTTCGTAAATAGAATGACATACACTACTATGGATTGATAAAATTTTGAATTTAATGAATTTTTATAATTTATTTAAAAAATGTAGACGAATTGCGAAGCAAAATTTAGAGTAGTTAAACGATCATTAATGTTGGAGTTGTGTCTTTATATCTAAACCATTTTTTTTTATTGACTTTCAATGGACTAAATTACTCACTTAGGAAGTAATTGATGGATATCAATATTTCTATATTTAAGAACCTCTATCATAAAAATACATTTTATTACTACGATATGATCATAATTTAATAATATAGGTTAAATAATTATTTGGATAATTGTCCATTAAAATACATATTATAGTGTAATACATATAAGAGGTTCTTGAACTCAAATCGGTCATCATCAAATTAGTATATTAAAATGTTTTAACAAAAAAAAAAAAAAAAAATCTCAAATTCCACCTACTTAATTTATACATTATATGCGAATATTTTTGCGATACTAATTTGCAAATATTAAAAATTAAAAATTTATTATTATTTTGAATTTGATAGACTCAACTATAGTTTTGTGGAATGTTTATTTTTGTTTAGAACTAAAAATTAATATTTCCTGTGGGTATTTATTTAGTTATTGCACTTATAAAGAGTGCATTATATACAAAAATGATGCATTTATGCAATGTAATAATTAAACGATTGTAATAATAATAATAATAATAATAATAATAATAATAATAATAATAGTAAATCAGGAAATTCTAAAATTAGAATCATATTGTATATATTAAACATTTTTACATATGCTCAAAGTTTGATAAACTTGAGTATATAAATGACTGGCAAATTCTAAAGTCATTCTTATTTAAAGTGAACATTCTATTAGAATTAATGTTAAATTATATTGTGGTACAGATACACTGTTTATAATTTTAAATTTAAGAAACTACAAAAAAAAAATAGTTATGAAATTAATAATTTTTATTGTAAGTCTACTACATAACAAGTCTAATTAATAATTAATACATAATATTACGAGTATCTAATTTAAATAATTTCAAAATAATGATTAGTGATAGTAATTATAAATGTGAACCTGTAGATTGTATATCTTAGTACATATTGAAGCAATTTTTCGGTATGTGGAATAATAAAAGTTAAAACATCAACCATCTGCAAGCTAACAAAGGAGCATTTCCTTTTTTTTTTTTAGGAAACGTAGGGTTTCACAGTATATCAAACTTTATGAAGGAAAGAATTTATGTATACTAGCATGTACATCGACTAGTGTTTTTTACCATTATAAATAAATTTAAATTAGAATAATAAAAGTTATTAGTTCTGTGACAATTTTCATTCTTTCAATCGAAGAAAAATTTGTATCTTGCCAATATTATCATCTAAATGTTAATGTTCTTAAGAATCATCCGTATTTTGCTTCTCCAATTCATTAATTTGATAACAAAATGAATTCATTTAATTTATAAGGTTAAAATCTAATGACTATATTAAAAATCAATCAATAAATTCGACTTTAAAATCTGTTGCATTAAATAAATTATATGTACAATAAAATTTAAACGGATGCCACTGCAAAGTTTATAAATTATTTTTAATTCATTTTTATTTTTTTTTAATATCAATATTGTTTTAGCCTAAAAATATATTTTTTAAATTATTTCAGAATGTTTTATTAATGGCAATGCTATTGACAACCGCCAGAGAATATGCATTACATCGACAAGAACGACTTTCTTTAGCTGATGAAAATCCATCTTATTTTATATTAGAGCCATATGGTAATTAACATTTTTTACATATTTAAAAGATTTGAAAAGAAATATAAGAATATCAACATCTAAAATAAATTACATCGTTCTTTCATATACAAAAATTTTTAATAAATAAATCAGTATTACGAATTGAATACAGGTTGTATGAATCTATTATAGAATTAAATTATTTTGATTAACATCCGATAATTACAGAGTTGCAGAAGAGTTATAATTTGGGTATGGAAATGCCCTTCAGATTGTCCTGCATAATTATGCTGAAACTATTAAATCTGAATAATATATTCAAATTAATTCTACCATATAATCTTTGCTCTAAATCAAAAATACATTCACCGTGAGATCAATTGTCAGATATAAAAAAAAAAAAAACAAAATTATCCTGGTTGACATTTGGCATCACATTCATATTAGAAACTGCAATTGTAGCTGTTACACTTTGTGGAAAACGAGTAAATTGTTTATTCGAATATATTTAAAAAAAAATATAATATAAAACTTGAATTTCGATATATCAATAGCTCATTTCACAAAGATACCGAGTATTTTATAAATTCATAGCTATTATACACAAACTGACGTGAGGAAAAAAATTAGTCCCATTTTTTTAAAATTCGTATTAAAATGATTATCAAATCAAATTACAGGACCTGGAACTTATTCATACGGTTATGAAGTTGATGATAATAAAACGGGCAATGTTCAATTCAAAAACGAAGAAAGATTTCAAAATGGTACTGTGCAAGGGGCATATGGTCTTGTTGCACCCGATGGACAAATATCTATAACAACATACATTGCCGATGAAAATGGTTTTAGGTTACGAGCAAATATTTTTTTTCTATACTTAATTGAATAGTTTAAATATTTTTTTTTTTTTTTTTTTTGTAATTAATTATTTACAGATCACAAACAGAATCTCATCCTTTGAAATCATTTCGTGACTACATGGATAAACAACGAGAGAAAAATAAAATTTAGAAAGTAGAAACAATCATTCATTATAAGAAAAAACAATTATAATTCTTGAGATGTCAAAATTATCAATAAATACATAAATAACATAATAAATAGCATTGTATGTCACCTAATAAACTAATTGAAATGTTATTATTTAACATCAAAACAATCAGGGAAACTATTTGGTTGAAATTTTTCGAATTGTAAGACGCTTATAGCAGAGCATTGTGATATTGACATATGAAATGATTTACAGTTGATGTCGACGACAAATTAGCATTTAATTTTAAGCCAACACGTCCTCCTACAGAGAAGCTTTCGAAATTTAATTCAAATAACATATTATGCAACCACTAATGGAATATTTATCGTCACCCTAAAATTCACGATTATAATTTTCAAAATTATTGTATTACAAACAAATAAAAATTTAAATTATTATATTACTGTCAATTTTGTACGTAGTATTTACTATCCGTTTAACGTCTTAAAATGGTAATCAACTAGGGAATGAATGAACATAATATTGCCCAGAAACTATCAAACGTAAAATTTGATGCTGAATATAATATATAAATATTTAAGACAACTGCGACTCTGATGGGCATTTCAAACGAGTATATACAATATCTGAGAATAACAGAAGTATAAGTACTAGCAATAGTTTTAAATTTATTTATAACTTAAATAATTTTATTAAAATAAAAAGGATACACAAAACATACGACTTTAATGTATAATAATTTGAAATTCAATCATATCATGTCCACCACGCGTTAGCAACGTACATTGTTCTTGTGATAGTATCATAAATTGTCCACTTCTGTATATTTCAGAAGGACAATATGAGTCTCTTAATGAATACAATTTTCCAGAATGCGTCATATGAATTTCGGGTATATTCTTTTCTTTAGTTGTAGACCACACAGTTAGACTAAAAAAAATTGGTGTATTATCTGGATATAATCCAGTTAGCCAAATCATAATAAATTCTTGTTTGTGTTTACTATTATTATTTTTAGAGGCATGTGATTCGTTTTGGAAAAGTTCCATTAAATTTATTTTGGTAGACATTACAAGTAATGGTACATAATCCTTGTATTTGCTATGCCCTAAATCTCTGAAAATGAAATGATATTAAAAGAATATATGTATTAGCTTATTTTAACATATTCTATGTGAATTATGAAAAATGTTTGTTTTAAACGTAATATTTACTATAAAAATATTTGTCAAATTGATGTTAAATAATTGTCGGCCATTATCACAAAACCGAAGTCAACTATTCTTACAAAACATAAGGTAGTTGCGATTTTCCGGTTAAATTCAATTAATTCCAAATGTAATTTATTTTCAATAACAAAAAAGAACAATGCGTCAGTAGGATACCAATCAACTTGACTATCATCAGTTGTTTAGTAACAACTAACAGTTAAGGGTAAAAACCCAAAACAATTTAAGTTCACATATGATTAATTGAAAATCGTAGAGATTTTTCGATATGATATACCTAGTATAGAAATAGAAGGCTGGTCAGATCTTTAGATAATTTAGAGACCAGCAGAATGCCCAAATGATAGTTGATATAAAACGTTGAATTATATGCTAAAATCGACAACAAAGTGAAGGACCACGACCCAGTAGCAGTGAACTGAGATTGGTTGATATAATCATGTTTACTATTGTAGTGGTGTGATTTTTGATCACCAATTTAATTTAAAAGTAGTAAAAATATTTACTTGATTTTATTCGATACCAAATAAAACATTTGACATTTATTAATGTCAATACGTTCACATCTTGGATCAATAAAAAAACATTTGCATTTTCCTGGTGTTAGACTTTCGACTGGAATTTCCATATGGTCGATTTTGATGTGTTTAGAAAAGTCAGAAACGAAACTTAATTTTTGACAAGATGTTATGGGACAAACAATTGGATTCCTTGACATAGTCACTTTCTCAGATACGTCAAATTTCTGTAAATAATCACCCATAATTTTATTTGACATCCTATTAGAAAAACGTTCAATAGGTTTAAATTGTGGACTTGGCATAGAAGTTCTATCAGTTTTTGGTGTATAAAAGGAACGCCAGGCTGTTACTGATTCTATGTCGCCAAGGCAATTTATTTGATCAGTTTGATTGTTTGAATGACCATTATTAATCACATATTCATTTTTTTCATTATTTTCAAAATTATTGGATAAAATTTTGTTTTCATCATTTAAATTTTGGTTCATTGCTTCTCTTCTTGTTTGTACATTACGACTTGTTATTTTTCCATGTTTTCCCATTATAAATTGTAATAAGTTATGAATTTCTGCTACATTTTCATTATAGTTCAGTTCCGCATTAGATTGTTTATTAAAATTGTCAGATTTTAATGGATTGCTTATAGCTACTTCATCTCTATAAACATTGTTGACATTATAATAGCCATTTGGCAATTTATTTAAATTATTCATATTAAGTGTTTTAGTATAATAAGGTAAATTTTCGATTGTATTTGGTTCACAATTCTTTACTGCATATAGATCTGACGGTGAATTCTCTATATGATCATAATTTGATAATGAATCATTTTGCGATTCAAAGTAATTTACTGATTGTTCTTTAAAATAACATTTCGTATTGACTTCTGAGGATTCATCATCATTTATCTGATAACTTATATTGGACACGTTTACATTATCTGATTGATTCCTTATCTATTTAAATAATACATTAGTAATTATTACATGAGAGAACAAACGTCAGTTTTTGGTCGCCTGTATGACTGAATGTAATATTATCGGACTAAATAATATAGCCTGATAATAATTATGTTATTCGTTCATTAGCAAATATTGACAAGGAATCATAAAAACTGCAATTAAGTAATACGGTGATTCTTTGTTAACTAAATATGAGCAGAAAGACTGAACATAATACTAGCAGAGTAAATGGGAATGGGCAATCTTCCATAATATTCTAGTAACGTCAATTGGTCTATGCAGTTTAAAATTTCGATCTGTTGATTAATTGACAATAATAAATGTGAGTAATTAATGTACTTTATTAAAATAAACAAATAATAATAGAAAATATGATCAAGAAAAATACCAAAATGAAGTAAAATATTATTCAGAAAACTAGTGTGCTATGAACATAAGATGGCTACCACATGCCAATGCTACACTATCAACCTTAATTTATTTGTGATTAACCACCTAGAATGGTAAAATATAGTTCATGAAGCCCTATATTATTTTCTAAACTTTTACACTGTATAACATTATTAGAATTTGAATGGACCTTGCGATTGGTTTCGTATTTACTAAATCATAATTAAGTCAATACAAGTTTTTTTACTCTGCAAGATTCAATACAACAACGTGATACGTAAAAGCAATTAAATTTATTTGAAAGAACTAATAAAGCACTTACATTGTATATATTTGCGTTGCTAACTTTAGTATAATAATTTTGAAGTGAATCCATTTTCATTCGGTCATTTGATTGATTTTCATGAATTTTCATAGTAGTGTTTTCTGTGCCAATATTTTCTGTGTAAATAGTTTCTGACAAGTATTTATTGTGTTCATTTTCATTCGAATTTCTCTTTCCATTACAAATTTCAATTGGACCAGTTTCACTATTAGAAGTATTATAACAACAAAATGATTTTGGTGATAAATTAGTATTAATATTCATATACGATAAATTCGCATTTAATTTGGGATAAGATTCTACAAAGGAACAGACATTTTCGTGATTAATAAACGAAGCTATACCACTGGGATTTTGTGAATTATTGGAATTTTTCTTTGAAAACGGTGTATTAATTTGTTTAATAAGTTGTTCTCTTATTTTTGTTGGTGGTGATTTATTTGCTTTCGAATTATCTAAAACTTGTGTTTCCAATTTTTTGGAATCTTTTTTAGGACTATACGTTGCATTGAATTCGTTTTGAATTGGTTCTTTTTGAATGATATCCATTGTACTGCTAAATTGATATGGTAAATTCTTAGATTGATTTGGTAAATTGTTAATATATGATTCCATTATTGGTAATTTACTTGAAAGTTTGTTCAAATGATTGAGATTTTAAATTATTTATTGCTCTTCGATATTCAGTAGTTTGTACCTTAAAAATATTTCAATATGCAGAATCTTTTAGATCGATGGACTACAATTAATACAACAAAATTTTAAATATAAAAAACATCCAATGACTGAAGTAAAGTAAACGACTTCTTGAATCATAGCCTATGCTCATAAGCAATACTTCAAAAATATCTAAAATAAAGAATTCAAATTTATAACATAAAAACATTACGACAATATGAACAGAAAGTATCGAGTAAATATTTAAATAAAAAATAAATTGAATACCTAAATTTTGAGGCTAATTAACATTTGTTGAATTTAAAAAAAAACAAACTTAAAGTTCATGCCTTTGATAAACTGTCAAATGTTAAAAATTTAATTGCAATGAATATATGATCATGTGTGTAAAATTTATAATTCATACACTCACTTTATATTAACCTCATCCAGTTTATTTCAGAATTGTGCATACATTTTGAGAAAAACATGAGATTTAACAATGTTATTGATGGGCAGCGTTTCAAAAACTTATATACGGATCAGAAACTATAACGATAACTGATCAAAGTGCTCATAAGACATGGATTACACAAACAGCAATAGTAAGAGATCATAAAATCAATAATGGAATCAAAAACAGAGAGAATGGTCACAAAGCACATGTTTGAGATGAAATAGAGTTGGACAGTCTATTAGAAATGTAATCATACCAAAATATATCTATTAGAAATGTAATCATACCAAAAGATATCACCCACTACGTGCAGTAGTGATCTCACTGATGATGATGATAATAATGATGATGATTATCATCATAGTTCTAGCACTCTAACATCTGCAGATTATATTAAAAAGAAATTGGTAATCATAGTTGAGTATGCACGCGGGAATGTATGTTAATCGGTCATTTCATGTATTACCGATTCAATTGCATACGTGATGTTCAGCAGATAAAAAGTTAAAAATATTATTATTTTCGACTATAGAAAATATTCATCTATAATAACATTGATTTAAAAAAATCTGTTCTTAATTTACATATAGCCTCTGCAGTACAAATTGTACGAAAATTCAAAAGTTCATGATCAATGCCAAATAGAAACAAAAAAAAAAAAAAAAAAAAAAAAAAAACAAAAAAAAAAAAAAACCAAAAAAAAAAAAAAAAAAAAAAAAAAAAAAAAAAAAAACCAAGAAATTACTCAACATGACAAGTCTTAGAGAATTAATTTATGAAAACTTTTTTTCAATATTGAACCAGTCAATAGAAATTAAAAAATTTATAGATCACCAATTTATATATAAACAAAGAAAATAAATGCTCTACAACATATAAAAAGTATAATTAATGATTTCACAAGTAATAGTTGTGTGCTGGCAACACTACTTGATATGGGTTTGGAACAACCAGATAAGTGAATTGAATTACTGACCAAATAATTATAGCATCTTCCCCATGATGGTCATCAGTAACGTACATGGAAAACTGCCGAACTACTATAAACGCATAAATGTTGTTACATTTCTTCCATTTGTTAGTATTTGACGATAAACGCGACTATAGGCAAATTGAAACCACTTGGTGAAAACTATCTTTTCCCAACGAATGTGCTGCTGATATAATATTAGTTCATGTTTGTCATTTGGAATTGTAGATTAATATAGTATTTTCCTACATAACAGATGTTAATAAATAGGTGTGAATTCTAAGTATCGTATTCGAATGAATATAAGTTCTGGTATGTTATTGCTATTATTGTACAAAATAGAATCAGTTTCAGAGCAGCGTGTTTGAAAGGAACAGGCAGGTATCAGTATTGTTCCTGGTATGATACGAATAATATACATAATAATATACATTTTCAATATATTTTTACTTTGTAATTATATAATAATTAATCAATTATATACGCACGAATTAATTACATTTTTTTAATTGATTAGAAATGTTAATTCATTTTTTATAATATTATTTAAAATATTGATGAGTGAGCTAACAATCAGCATCGATAAAATGTGTTAAATTCAAATTTGTTAAATAATAAAGTGGATAAGTGGGTTTGATGCATAAATCTTAAGCCGATTTCCCATCTTTGTGGTACACAGCTTCCGTATTATAAAATATCCATGTTAACACTTAAATATTGAAAGTCCGGAAATTTATTCAAATTTATAGATTATTGAATTACTAAATTTATAGATTATTGAATACTCTATTTTATTTTAATATTTCTTTTTTTTAATTTTACATGTTTTTATTATATTATTTTATAATTGAAATTAATACATGTATTACATATTCTTTGACTCTTACGTATGGTTTTATCTTAAGATGGTTAAATTTATAATCCATGTGATTATTACAAAATATTTAAGTTATACAATAAATTTTTATTATTATATAGAGTACCTTTATGTACTTAAATATGTATATATATGAACTCGTATACAATGTTACATATTCAGAAATAATGATTTAAGATTAACACTTATTAAAATGCAATGGTTGGCTGGGTTTTGTTATTTTTATTGCTAAAGAAAATAATTAAAGCTCATTTTGAGTTATATTTTTGTTTTTTATAAAACATCGAATATATAGAATACCATACCACTACAACTGGCACCAGACTCTTTGATGGCTGTTGTTGATAACTGTTGTTGATAACACGTCTGGATTCCAGTTAATCGGATATCTTCTATCATGAACCAGACGCTTCACTGCCCAGTATCATTTCATTTTCTTTCGTCTAAAAATCGTTTTTCAATACCTCAAGAACCGATAATATTCATAAAATCTCATTTAATATCATACTTGGCCAAAAAGTTTCTAATAAACATCCAACGCACCAATTGACAAATACATCAGCAAGCCGACAACAATTCAGACTGTCTGTCGAATGCTTGTTTAATGTCGACGAACAACATATCATCATATATAATGATGCTTGTCATACAATCGATATTTGCCATTAGTACGGATCTGTTCATTAACCGAATAGCGATCACTCTAAACATCCGAACTGCTAAAGCTAACATTAGATTAGATTGTTGTCAAATATTGGTTACCGTTGCCAAATCGTATTCCTGTTCAACACGACACGAGACCATTTGTTGACGTATCAATTGAAACGTTTCGGCGTTCCGTACAACAACTTAGATTTGTGGAATTAATTTTACTTCCCAAAAGCACAGTAAACACTTGATTCGGAATGCAACTCATTTAGACACTTAGAATCAAGTATGGAACACGATATAGTTGACACCACATCGCTCATTGTACACTAAAATTATGTAACAGCCAAACTATTTTTTGACATATACATAAATATAAGTAGTTTTTTTTATTATTTAATATATTAACAGAATATTTGGATGTTAGTACAATGCACTTGCATATGTTGTCAATTCATTAAGCATGACACATTAGATTAATTAAAATTTAAGAAAAAAAAATGTTTTTAAAAAATAAAACAAAAGAAATTATGCATTACTGAAAGACTTTAATTTAAAATTATTTCAAAATTAAATTTTTCAGTTGAGAGTAATTTTTATTACTTTTATAAAAAAATATCATTTGTATAAAATACACGACGAAATACATAAAGACATAGGTGAAAAAGTGAAACGATGTTAATATTGTTAAAAAATGAATAATATTAGTTTAAAAATGCAAAAAAAAAAAAAAAAAATTCAAACCAAAATCAAAAGGCTTTCCATTTTTTATGTTCAAGTAGTATACAACAATATGTAGATTAGTTTTTTAAAATGCATAAATAAAAATACATGTGCAATAAAATAAATCAGATGTTATATAATTAATTAGGAGAAACAAATTGTGTGTTTTTTTTTTTAATTAATTAAAAATAATTGAAGATGAGGTTAAAGATTTAATTCTAAAAAAAAAACAAGAGAAACGTATAATTGGTTGCCAATTATTGGAGGCCCTGGAAATTGTTTAACGGATCACAAC
>JANSTX010046663.1:0-12117 GCA_027564355.1 Penthetria funebris | reverse complement strand
TATTATGTAATTTTTTAAAAATTTTATTTATATTTTTCTTGTATAAAAAATTAGATGTAAAATATTTTCATTCTTTAGTTTATTATTGCTTACAATGATGATGTTTTGTTTACCTATAATTTTATTTTTATTACTAAAACTCAGTACAAGATTTTAAAATGTGATTTTCAAAAAAATATTATGCATATTATTAAAAATTGATACCATTTGTATGCTGTTTGGTTTTATGTTACTCGTTAGAGTCTCGTCGCACGTCTATCTAATAAAATTTTATCACAAAATATTATAAAACTTTAAATACAATTGTAATGTGATTTTATGTGAGGACTTCAAACATCTATAATAATGTCCTATTGCTATACTAAATTTCTTTATAGACGAGCCGAACGAGCTCCACAGTAAGTAACATGAAATATCAGCGCCTTAACTCGTAAATAGTTTTATCATAACAAAAAATTCTATAATTGTTTTTCTGTTTATAGTTGTTTTTCTTTCGTTTTTCTTGTGAGTTTGTGGCATTTTAATTTTTGGTGGGATCACAATGATTGTTTACCATAATACTTGAATAGGTTTTCTTAATTAAATCTTTTATATAATACAATAATCGAAATATAAATCTGACATTTATTGACATTGGATAAACATGAGAAACAATACAAAATTGAAATATTATAATTGTTGTAATGTAAATAATAAAAGGACTGACAAAAAGACATCAAGGGTTTTCAGTAATTTTTCGACGCTATAACCATCAATTTTCTTTAATTCACTACATCTAAACGTGGTTAATGTCAATGGCAACAAATTTGACTTTTTGGACAACTTGATACCGCATTAATAGTCTAGTGAATTTCATTTATATTCTCTTATGAATTATATATAAAGGTCATAGACATCTTGACATTATTATCGAATCAGATGTTATTTTGTGCTACTCTACAATTCATCCTGTTTTCAAAAGTACCTCAAATTGCTTGCAAATAAGATGGTAACGTTAGGACATATTAATTTCTACTTATTATGCTGTAGGTTATATATTATTCTTTTTTAAACCAGCAGAATATTTTTGCTCATAGAATAGTGGTCGTAATTTGATACCGTTAAAAATATGTTAATATTGTTTGACAGAGTAATTAATATATTTTATATATTTTTTAAAATTTACATTCACCCAATTTCCTATTAGCTACAAATATTCCTAAGTTTTTAAAAATTATTTTTCAATTTTATTTCCATAAATACTATTCAATTTCACTCATAACAGCACCGTTTACAATTTCAATCTCTTCACTTAACTGACAAAATAGAGGGTAATTTTTACATATTTAACTGTCTTGATAAATATGACATAATTCTCTAACTCGCATTATGTCGATACTAACATTCGTCCTGAACAATATTATCTACAAAAACGAAATAAAATATAAATTAATTAATGTATATAATATTTACATCCTCTCGCTTACAGGCCCTTGAAATACTGTTAACAATAGTTGTTTAATGTGTGCGATCACTCTTATATCAGTCATTGTGATCTTTAATTATCTAGACGTTTGTGTCGAAAAAGTTTTTCGTCAATACTATTGCCTCCAAAGATATAATAAAATGCGAGTACAGATAATTTAAAAGTAAATAATATATAACATGATGAAATGGTAAAAAAATTAAAAAATACTTTTAAAAATACCCAATATCAATAATAATTTTTATACATGTTTTAGTTAAATTATATACTCACTATTACATGTGATTTTTTTTTTTAAATTATCATTTTAAAAATAAACGTCTTTTTAATATTGTTCATTCCTTGCATATTTTATGTTATTTATTTTTTTTAAAATTTAAATTTTCATTTATGCGTTATTTTTTAAAACTCTCGCAATAAAGTTTTACACAACCTGTTTTTGTTGAGATATTTACATTTAGTTTTTTATTTTTAAATTATTATTTTTATATTTTTTTATATAATTTGAATTTAGTTTGTAAATTTTTTAATACTGAATTAAACATTGAAGGTATATTTTTAATTAAACATCTATTTAACATTAATAATAATTATAATAATTAATTAATATACACATAATTATGATGATAATAATATTGATTTTTTTTTTCTAATTAATTGTTTTATTTCGATTTTACATTAATATTATACATAGCACAACATTCAACAATTAAATAACAAAATTTAGAAATAAATTATTTATTATACGAGTATATATCGTCTTTGTCCATTTAGTATTATTTTTTTAACAGATTATTATCAATATTTAAATAAAAATAAATATTTAAAAATTAATATCGATAAATCAAATATTTATTGATTATATTTAAAGTTAAGTTTTTAATTTAAAATGAAAAAAAAAAAAAATAACTCACAAAATTATGTACTGAATGTATTAAAAAATTATTTAACAATACTATAGTTTTCTTTCTCAGTGTAATATTTTATTGGTTAATTTTAATAAAATTTTGAATAAAAATTCATTAAAGTTCACTTGTTTAAAACATTTAAAACACACTTATTTAATTAAATCAAAAAAAAAAAAATAAAGTAATTAAAATTAAATATGCATTTAAATGTTTAACATAAAAGTATAATTAAATCAATTTTATTAGTTATTTTTTTAAAAAATATTGTAAAATATTCTATACCACCTTCAATTTGTAGTATGAATTTTAAAAACAAACATAACTTAAAGCTGAACAAAATTTTATTTCTTTTCGTCTTTTTTAAAAATAATTGAAACAACCAATAATTTTAAATTAGCTAGAACAAAAAGTATTAGATTCTTTTCTTTTAAAAATACGTATTCTATTTATATTTGTTATTGATAATTTTAGATTTTAATATTTCTTTTTCTAATATTTCTATCTGTTCTTTTGTTTTATTTTTTTTACTCTTTTGATTTTGTTATTTAGCAATAACTTTAGTGTTTTTTTTTTTTTTTAAATATATATTCTTTAGATTATTCATTTATAACATTTTATTCTTTAAAAGTATAAAATATTATAAAAATTAATAATATAAAAATTATGAATAATTAATTGGTTTTTGTTCCCATAAAATATTGGGATTAGTTTTTTAATTTTTTGTTTTTAAATTTTATTTTTGTTTTTAATAATTGGTGTTAACTTTTTTAGAAGCACCTTTATTTTTTCTATGTAAATTTATTTTAAAATGTGGACACAATTTTATCTTAATTTTCTATATTATAAAATTTTTCAATTTTATTTTTTTTTTTGTTAATCGATGATTGAAAATAAATATCAGAATTAATTGGTACATTCATTTAAAAATTTTATTAAATTTTTATATAAATATTGCTAGCTAATTAACATCAAAAAAATAAAATTGATGTAATTAAAAAGTGATTAGGGGTATACGAAAATATAAAATATACTTTTTAATTACATTCTTTCGAAAATCATATTCGATGATTATTTTTTTTTTTTCGAATAAAAGAAAATACATATTTTTAAAATTACAGTTTTCGTTACGGAAATTTAGATAATAAGACAAAACATTTATAATACCCACATATTTATTGAAATTAATTAATTTATTAAAAATCAATTTTAACTTTGTACTGTAAGGGTTGACGAACAATTTATACAGGGTTCGTCATTCAAAGTTTTACCAATTGCTGCTGTAGCTACTAAATAGCTAATGGAAAAGTGGTCATATTGTGACAAGCTGTAGTGTATCAAAATGTTTATCCATGATATGGTAAATTTTGTACACAAAGGTATCAACAAAGTTTATTTAATATCATTCAAGTTATCGCTTCGACTGAATTGGATATATATTTTACAGACACGCACCGCGTCAATTTATTGACATGTTTTTCCTAAAATTTAATGTACTTTGTAAAATAATAAATAAAACGGCAACGTAGTTTCAATTGGTAACACTTTGAGTGGCTGATCCCGTAGAATACAGCAATTTATTTTACTATAAGAAACAAAATGTTGAGAAAATACTACTACTTACTTTTGCAAGTACGTGAATTTAGATAATTTTTACATACTTAACTAGAACATAATAGATTAGGTCCCAAACTATATTAATGATGTGTTTTTTTGAATTTTTTCATCACCAAATTATTATCTGTCTGCAAAATGATAATGCTTAATTTTATACAGAATAATAGTTGTCAATTTAATCAAAGTAAATTTTTTGCATCAATTTTATGTGCATCTTCTTGCGAATTTTCAGGTACAATTTAAAATCTTCGCCTAATTGATTTTTAACAGAGATCAGTCTACATTAGTAAAAACGCACGTTTTTTTTTTTAAGTGTAATATAAATAGTTTGAATTGAAAAATTCACAAATATATAATATACATTTCTAAATTAAAAATTAAGTCTGATTTTGTAATGTGGTAATATAATAATGTGGTATAATGTAATTTGTAAATTTTGCAATTGCTTAAATACATACAATATCACCAAACACCATAAAATACTCTTTATTTTCATAACTTAACGCAATTCCTTTCCAATTTCCAATCTGATAACTGACCTATTCATATAAAAAAAATAACTACTAATAAGTACTTTAAAAAATTCGAAAAATTACTATCATCGAGCTCACTCAACCGTGTCAAGATAGATGTGACCTTGATACATCTTATCAACAAAACTATGTAATTGAAACTTTATACATCACTCTACAGAATTATTAACATGTGGTAATATCTAACTCTATCACACGTCAATTTCTGTAATTTATATTGTTTTGGTGGACATTCAATAATTCATGTAAATTACTAATTTAACATCATTCTGCATATTATATAACCCCATGTTATGCATCAGATCATTAATGTCTTCGTACTTGTTGCATTTTTGTAATATCACACAAAATATTAATTATTTTTAAATACTTGCATTAATCATAACAGAAATTTATTAATTATGCAATTGATGCACTTCGTAAATTGGTATAATATTAAATGTAGGTCTAACACTTACATTACTGTATCATATTATTTCATCGGTTTATGCAAATTTAAACAAAAATAAATGCATAATTTAAATTATTAGAAATATTATGCTATTAAAGAAATAAATGAAAGAAATAATAAATATTTATTTTAAGAAATATGAGGAGGCACTTGTATTGTAATCACTACTTATTAAATTTTACATCAAGACTGACGTGAAATTAAATTATCATATATTATGTTTTACTATTTTCATGGTTTCAAGGCTCAACTGTATTATTCAATTGTATATTAATGTATCAAACTACATATGGATGTGTTTAATAATTAGAATTCTTTAGATTAACGTTGCCTATGAGTTAAATCCATGATCAACTGGTGTTACATCCTATATTGTTCACGATATCTGACCAGCACTGTCAATTCACTCTATACTTTTCCACTTGTACTTTAGCCGCCTTAATGATTTCTTTTTGGATAACTGTTTCTTCTAGTACACTGCGAATTTCGGTCAAGTGCATATTTTTGCAATATCACCGACCGATCGCCTCAGTGTATGACCGATCCAATCGTCGCGATATGATAAGATGATATCAACTTTGACGATAAAACTTTTCGTATTTGAATTAGAACCTCTTTCAAGAGTTGTATTAAAATTTCAAATTCATAAGTTTTTGTTTCGCATTAAATATTTCTAGTTAGTAAAACATAATGACATAAATAAAAGTAAGTATAATTTTAATAAATATACAAAAAAACATAAAATTTAAATTAATTAACATAAAATTATACATAAATTAAAAAAATTATACTTTTTGCATGCAAAATCACTAAAAGTCAAAAATATTTCAATTAAGTAGTAGAGCTAAAATTAATACGTCCTGTGAATTGTCGTCTTTAAGGCTGTGTGTCAACTGGTTTAAAATATTGACACATTACCAAATTTTGACAATTCTTAGGTGCAATTTAGGTTTGACAATTGGTTTAAATTTTACCATTAATTTTTTGTTGATGGTTTTTTTTTTTTTTTTTGGGGTGCATAATAATTTAAACAGCTTGTTGAATTTTAGCCTGACTTCAGACCACGATAAATTTTGAAGTTTCATTACCACAGTAGTGGTAATTTAACAAGCCGTCACAATGTAATCTCATTTTAGTCCAGTTGACACACGACCCAAGATACATTAATTAAAATTTCTCACTTATTACTCCTGGATGTGAACGAATACACAAAATGTAAACGATACTTTAAATACTAAATATGATATGCTTTTAAAGCTTTATGAAATCAACGAAAAAATGTATAATTCAAATAGTAAATAAAGACTTTTGTTTATGATTCAAAAATTAGGAAGAGCTTACGTTCATATGCATGTATACATATGTAGAGAACTTCTGTTCAAGTTCTATTGACAGTCGTCTACGTTGTTTTGAATTAAAACCTCCTCTTAAATGTAATTAATATGATTTATTAAAAATATAAATGATTTGTTAACTTAAATTAAAGACGCAAAACTTAACGAGAATTTAGAATATAGTAAATTTAATAGAAAAAAAAAATTAATTTAATTTCTTAAATAAAAGTAGAAAAGGAAGAATTTATTTAATGTTGCAAAAATGTAAGTTAAGAGGAACTAAATTACCCAGAAATGATTCATATATTCAGTGGCTTCTCTTTATCGTTTTAAAAAAAAAATTCATTAATGTTGCGAAAATGTATATTATAGGAAGAGTTAAGTTGTCCCGAAATTATTCATATTTAAGAGTGTCTGTGATTTCTATTTTAGAAGTATATTTTATGACTGTAAAATATTATAATAAAACAGATAATTATTGTCACCTGTAATGAATTCATGTATGTAATTCATAAATCATTCCAATAATTTACTCAACACTGAATGTCAACTCTAAAAGACAGTAAGAACTCATTATAGAAAATATCATAGAACTACTGTAGAGAACATCTCACTTTTCAATATAAAATTTGCCTATCCTAAACTATAATTTTATTATTATAATTTTTTTTTTTTAAATTTTATGATGTTCTGTAGTTACTGTGCATTTCATAGCTGAATTTTTTTAAATACTTTAAATAAATCTTTAAAAATTATACAATATGTTTAAAAAAAAAAAACAAATTCTTTATTCCTTAATAATATTTTAAGCTTTTTCTAAGCTTTTCTAAGTAATTTTTTGTATAAAAAAATTATCTAACAAAATGTTTCGTTTTCCTTTACATCTTAAGAATAAATATACTCTTTACCTTTGGTATTACCCAAAAAGTGATCTTAATTAGTCTTAGTTTTATTAGTTTTAAAACTAACTTGTAACACACGATTGCCTAATGTATAACCATTTAAAGATTGTATTGCAACTACAGCATCATCATAACTGGTCATTGTAACAAAACCAAAACCTTTGCATTTATTTGTTTGTAAATCACGAATAACCTAAACCCCATATAATAAGAAATCCATCAATAAAATAATGCATATGAAAATTATTTGTAAAAAATTAAATGGATTAAAATTACCTTAACAGACTGAACGGCACCAAATGGACCAAATAATTGCCATAAAACATTTTCTTCAGTTTCTGGTGCTAAATTATATACAAAAATACACCAACCAGAACCATTCATTGTATTACCCGGTAATATTGAATTTGCTGCTAATAAATCATTTGTTAATGGTGAATATCTGTGAAATGAAGGTAAATTAGTTGAAAAAATGTTAATGAAATTAGGTAACAAAAAGTATGCGTAATAGAATTAGAAATAAAATGTATACAGTGTACAGGTAAACCATGATTGAAAATTTAATAGTGTCGAGATCATCATCATCCTGAACGTTAGCCTAAACAAAACGATTACTCTGTATGGGAGTATAAGGCATAAACTAACAACCGCCATTTCTAGCCAGCATTTGACACTATATCACTTGACACCTATATACAGTCTTACCGCTTACTTTTGGTCGACCAGGTCTTCTAGTATTATTTTTAGGATTTCAGTCAAGCGCATATTATGCTGTATCGTCGACATACAATTTAATTTCATCAAATATGGCAATATGAGAGTCATGCTATTTTGAATGCATACAGTCTATTAATTAGTGTTAAATTTAATCAAAATAAAATACTTTTTTTATCTTTACCTAAATCTTCCGGTTGCATGATGTATTGGTCCAGCAAAACGTCTAGCTGTTTGTGGTGTTAAAAATGCAGCTGCTGCTAATGGTGCCAATGCCTTATTATTACTTGGATTATTTGCAAATTTTACAGTAATCGGTTCGGTTGAATTTTTCGGTGTTGTTCCATTTAATTCTTTAATTGCACGTTCAGCTTCAATTCGTTGATCAAATCGGATGAAACCTACACCTTTGGATAGTCCTGCATAAAAGAATTAGTTACTGGAAATGTATGTATTTTATTTCCAAATGAAAGTTTTAAAATGATTGGCGATATTTTAAAAGCATTTTTCTGGATTTTTACACAATGAAATATAGAAATGCAAACTTTATTTTATTTAATAAAAATAAATAATCTTATGTCGAGCTATTTAAAAAATTGTTTGGATGCCGAATTCTTTACTTTATGTGATTTTTTGTTTATCGCAACTATTAATATATGAAACTAATGAAACTAATTTGTCTTATCTAACTTATATTTGATGGGGTGACGAATGGAGTGACCGAATATCATCGAGGTAACTCACCCAATGTTTATCTCCACGCAGTGGCACTGGTAACCCGATCAAGGTATATGTCAGTAATGTGATCGAGGCTAAAAAGGCTGGTTGAAAATACATTTCAACAACAAAGTACGAAGCTGAGGATTTATGCACCACTGTATTGAAATGTAATTATGATTGATTCTATATTTTCCAGTTGGCAAATTTCAATTATAGTTATTTGAGTGTATTTGTGTATATTTGTTGCTACATGCATATTAGGAAATGGGAAAATACAATTTTCTATCGATATGGTCAATTTGTAGGAGCAATTTTGAATAAACTACAAATTGTATTACCTAACTTTATGGGATTTTATGGACTCATTTCAAACACAGTTAAAGTTCGAGCTTTGATGACTGAGAAGAAAAGGTCAGATGCAAATATTATTGTATATAATATTTTGTACGTTCTACTTAACAAAGGTGTGTTAGTTTAGTATCACTTAGAATCCGTCATGCAGCTTCTGTTATAATCTTTACCAAACATTTTTACCTAACTGCGACAAATACTAGTTTGTAACTACTTGCAATGACTGGCAACAGACGATGTCTCCAAATAAACATAATTTTTATTGATTATTGATATTTGAAATCAGTGCAGTAAAAATACTGTAAAAGTGACTAAAATTGCAAAAATCATGTAGATGCCTAATAGATTTTACCATGTAAATGACTAGGCTATAATGATATTAATTTCTAATTGAACTGAAGTGTTTATGAATTTACGTATGAAAATCCTTTGATAATAATTTATTTTAATTAAAAAAGTATAGGAAATAGTGTATATAATTGATAAAATCAATTATACTCATAATACCCATATCTAGGTTGGCATATATAATTTACCCATTCCCAGAAACCAAAATAAATATTAATTAATGTTATCTAAATCATCAAAACAAATAATAATTAAATGATATGGAAATTTATAGGGGCGGCCATGATACATAATAAAATAAAATAAAAATGTTTTTAAAAAATACTGAACAAGATTACCATACCATGTAATGCCAGTCGAATATAGTGGATTCAAAGAACAAGATTTTTAATTTTTAAGTTTTTCATAAAAGACTGTTTTATTAATAGTGCGGTGTTTGACACTTCCAATATTCAGTTTAAATGCTTTTTCAGAATCAAGAAATTGCAATGGCCTTCCTAAGGGACGTATGACCTAAAATTAAAGATTGTTGTGAAATTATTACTTATTATATATCAATTTCTAATTATTCCCCGTCACTAGTTCTTTAATTATTTGGTTGCTTATATAAGACAAAGACATTGATATCTGGATTAGCTCCAGATATCAATGTCTAGTAAAGAGCTTTTAATATACATTTTACTTAAAATCTAATAGCATTTCAAAGATTGTAATTGCATTGATTCATCAGTTAATCTCAATCAGTTGCGCATTTTGAGGTTCCTGGACTCCAAAAAATCGCTAGCGATATATATATTATTTATACAGAACTAATTGTGTTTTCGTTGCAATTTGATTATAATGGTTTCATTATAATTCTAATAATTGATTTTAAATTTTTTTAGAGTTTGTGAATTCATGTGAATTAATTGGTTCTTGTCCAAAGCAAACCACTTATAATAGGATTTATGTACTATTGATACTATGCATATATTCAAAAATGTACATGCCAATAAATTTAAATACTATCTAAGCGATATTAATATTAATGACACCAAATATTTCAATTGAATCTTCAAATCTAATGTTATAATTTATATATAAATATAAATTATTCAATGCGTTTGTGAAATGATCGTGGTGAAAACTAATTAAATGTTAAACGTTTGGAAAAATTAGTTGTTTTTATTCTATATTCTGAAATATGTGCCGGTACCTTGGCCGGCACTTACAATTGAGATAGCAATTGCGTTGCTAAATAACTGAGTTTTATATGAATAAATCTCCTAAAATCGACATGGGATGGTGGAATGGACTTATCATACATATCTCAAAGTTTACCAAAAACTATTTTTACTTCTACGTTGTGTCACCGGTAACTCGAATAGATTAAAAAAATATCACCAATAAAGTAGGTTACTATGGGACTTTATGACTTTACTACTATATATAGATTTAGTACCAGGCAACTAAAATAAATTATGTGCTATTATGTGTTCTATTCCGAAATCTTAATTTATTATGCATTCGTTTGACATTTGATGTTACTTGTAATTTTAGAAATATCAATTGAATCGATCGTAGTGCCTACCTATGCATTTATGTGGTGTAAATATTGATATATGATATCCATCTACAACCGTAGCATGTTCATGATGTTAATGTTAAATCAATGTATTTGGTGCTAGAAATGATATATGAATAATTGCTGGAAGTATTAAACAAAAGGGTTGTATGTAGGGATCAAATAAATCACTGTATATATATGTACAGGTTTTAAAAACAAATCAATCGGACATGACTATCATTTCTGTATATGCCACCGTCGATATATAATATACAATAAATTCGTGTAGATAATAATTTGGAAAACATGGAATAGGTTTAAAAGGATTCAATGAATCCTGTCTTAAGATAGGTTATTATTGAAATAAAGACGTCGATCGATTTAGTTACGGTAATGACAAGCAACAGATTTTATTCGACAATCAACAGGTTTTATTTGACATATTTGACATATTTGACAACACACTTTTTATATTATGTTAAAAACCAATATTTAATTAGATGATAACCAGTGGAAGCTTTTATGGAATATTGAGATTGTAAACACAAGTTAATCCAATTTTTTAGTATATGTATTAATCTTTAGTATATGTTCTCCACATTGAAAATGAAAGTCGGTGACAAATCCATACTTAAATTACGAATGACAAAACATTGACTATGTTTGTCTTAAATATTACGGAATGTTTAAGAATTTATTTTTAAATTAACGAAAGTATTTTACCAAATTGATAAAAACTGGTAGTAAGTTCGTGACTAGGCACCTTTCAATTTGAATGAGAATATTTGCTTAATAGAAATGATTGACTTACAAACATTTAGGTACAAACTTCAGAATTCAAATATTTAACAGTTAAAAAGTAGATCCCATCACCAATATACTAATTTAAAGAAAATTAAGATGAAATGATTACATAATGCGTAGATCTAATACTCAAAGACTGAATACAGTATGCACAAGATAGAAATTTGAGGAGAAATTGAGAAACAGAAAGACCGGCAACTATTCCTCGAAATTGATGGCTGACGCTACGTGTACGATATATTTAACAGTAGGCTTGTAGAGGTTATACGCTAATTACAGAATAACTTTACTTCACTATTGGCAGGAAGTTTTTAATAACATGTTTTTAAAAATGTGCCCGCGACAATATCCGTGCAATTCGTAATGGAATGGAAAGCTGTGATATGTATGAAAATGTGTATAGATGCATATGCATATATATATATAC
>JANSTX010046652.1:0-12120 GCA_027564355.1 Penthetria funebris | reverse complement strand
TTATATATATAATGTTGTGATCCGTTAAACAATTTCCAGGGCCTACAATAATTGGCAACCAATTACACGTTTCTCTTGTTTGTCTAGAAAGTTGAGTCATATGGATAAAAGTAGCGGAGTTAATTTATTGTTGCACATTCTGAGCACTTATATGATTATCATCTGTGTTATGTCAGAAGAGCGTATATTAACCAACAATTCCAAATGACATAAAATAAAAAAATTATCAACCCAAGTTAAATCACAAAGTAATAATATTACTAAAATAAATTTTGTCTACAATGTGACTGAAACTTAGTCATGCTAGTCTAACACTTTATCAATATGTTACCACGACTGGAATCCCTTTAATGGTCGCAAGTAACAAATAATACACCATATAACAATCATTTGGAAGTGAAGAAACTCACTGTTGAATGTCCGAAGCTATAGAATTGCTTATTTGGTAGATTTATATTAAGTTATTGGCAAGCATTCTAAGGCAACGAAACGCATAAATGTTGTTCGACAACGATGATATAAGACAGTAATTTCCAGATAATTTAGCGTATCACCTGTTGCATGATAATGCTGCTGAATAACTTAATTGTTCAGCTTTCTTAGAGTTTAATTACGAGAAGACTGGCGCACATCTGTATTACATTCAATTATTGGTGAAGTGCGTCAACCGATAATATTAGAATCGAATGAAAACGGAATTGATAATCAATATGCCGAAGAACGGTAACTTGAGTATATGTGAGAACTGGTGTCTGGTCATTTTACTAAAAACAAAAAATAAGGTTGTTATCATACATGTACACGATAGCACCAGAATTATAACCGAAAATTCGTTAAGTATCGACTGATTTCAGACCTAGCAGATTATGCAACATTACATAAAATATTCGTCGACATTAAAATACTTAAAAGTTTTGAAATACCATCCAAATTTATAATCCGCGGACTATGTCGTGACATGCAGTGCAGAATCTTACATCGTGGAAATTTTGTTGATGTATTTTATGATCATACAGCTAACATATTTGATGATTAGGTGCTCAGCAGAAATATACTTGTCGACACTCTTATTCCTATTAATTTTAGATTGGGTTATAACAATGGTGAACATCGAATCAAATACTATAAAATGTTTGTCTTACCAATTTACTTCAAGATCTTAAATTTGACGACAACATATGTTTGTTGGCACAATCAGAGACATATATATATGAAGTATAATTGACAGGTCGATCTACGTATAAATATTTTAAAGACGAAGCTAATGAAGGTGTTCATCAACGGCATACCGTTGATATAATAGAAAAATCGAAAATAAGTAACGAGAAGTTTTAGAAAAATTAACCCTAGGACGTAGATTTTCATATATACGGATGTAGGTTAGTACATATATAGGAAATGAAAATGTTGATACAATTTCAGCAGTATGACAGAACTTGTAATAGAAAAGATTTACAGAGCACTAGTGTAAAATAAAAAAATGTGACGTTAATAAGAAAAATCTATCGAATAAGTCACAGTTTATTGTCAATGTAGAAAGTGATCACAAATTTAAGATCTGCTGATCGATGTGTAGTCATCAAATAAACGTTAAAAATTTTGTGACAAATAACCTGCCGTATTGATTGGCTATGAATCCAGCTTAATAAAAAAATTAATATTCATATAGGGATTCGTTTCTTCCAAACTACTTTGAAAAAGTAGTAAGGAATGAACACTGTCCTTGATTACAATTATTACCGAGTAGCATTTAAACAACAGTTTTACCTAACACAATTTGTAGCAAATTTCCGAAAATATTATACAATACAAATTTATGTAAACATGTAATACATTAAACAATTTATTTTCAAAAGGATCTATTTAAATGATTTCCTCTATTTGTTATCAAAAGATATGAAAATAATCTATTCCTTGTATAATACAATATTATTTTCTAACGATGTAAATGTTTACATCAGTACAGCAAGTATTGACTAGGAACATTTTCGCTCAATTGAATATAATAATACAAATTTGTGCCATGGTTAACATAAAAGACTCAAATTTGCATACTTACTCGAGAACCTTATGTAAATTAAATTAACTAACTGAATAGCGGTTTCGAAATATTTTATTTATTTAGATTTCCTATAATATTATTTATTTGTAACACTTAGGCTATAAAGGAATGTATGTATATATGGCAATCAATTTGAATTATGCATTCCAGAAACAACGACATGATTTTACCCAAAAAAAGAGAAAAAAGAAAAAAAAACCCATCTGAAAATCTTTAATATCTTCTAAATGTACATGTTTCTAAAAATATTCTAATTTTCGTGATATTTATTATAATTAGAAGAATCAAATTAAGTGTCAAGATGGTTAGTAAGCATCTAAGGTTACCGAGTATGTTTTAAATCGACAGACTTGGGAGTTAAATGTCACTGCTGCCAGTAGCCCAGGACATTGACATATTTCTTCATTTTTCGAACCCATCTAAACTCGACTGTATGGATATGAATATGGTTATTGGTATGGTACAATACAGATTTCTTGGCTAAAATTAAACTTAGTTGATTGACTTAAGTTGACTAATTATTTAAAATATGTAAATATACTAGCATTATTAACATATCGATCTTTACTTTATGTGCGACGTCTACGAACGACGCCAATTGTTCACGATATATAGACGGCATGTCTACGATACTAGCCACGTTGTTCAGTTGTTGATTCAAATAATAAAAAAAAATGCAATATCAACGACTGGTCGACGCAGTATATGACTGATACAATTACACTTTTTTCGACAAACAATTCTGTTCTTTCTCGTTTGATATTGTATTTGTCCAGCACATATAAAGTATGCACCTGAGCACATATTTACGAGAACTTGAATTTGCGACACAACGTTATTTGTCACCTTACAAGTGTTCATCTAAATTTGTTTCAAATATAGCCCAACTTCCTCAATATTTCATTTATTTCATCGACTCAATGACCGCAAGCGAATATATAACAAACACAAATCCGCATTAACGTCTTTGATTCATTGATGTATCGATCGACTTGTGAAATATTTGTGTCGCGATCGCAAACAAATGTCTTTAATTAAATTGAGAACTTCAAGACGATCAATTAGACTTTAACTGATCCTATGCAGTTTAGTATTTACTTTGATCATAACTTAATTCGCGACAAACTGGCTCCCTTCAAATACCTGGATCTAAATCTACGATCTTATCATGCACAATAATAGCTATCACCTTGTTTATAGTATGCAGCAATCTAATATCACGTCAGTTATCACACACATTCATATGTTACCGTTTTTCGACCAATTAATGACCAACCCATATTATGTTATCCGGCTGTATTACCGCCTATTAGGTGTTGTAATGCAAATTTGATTTCACCACAACATCTGAATTTCTGGACCATTTTGTACCAGGTATTCAGTCAACTTTAACTTCGAACCTATTCACGAGCTTATTAAGGTACTTAGTGCATCTCTCTATATGCTAAACCTTATCTAATGAGTGTATTCTAGTATTTGTTTATCTAATCGCATTAGTTTACTTTTCCTTATGTTGATTTAATTTGCAGCATATTGTGCAAGAACCGCAATGTTTTCAAAAAAAAATATTTTTATCCAATAGTGTCTGTTTACTAACTTCTTTTCAGTTGAACATATGTCATTATACTTTTCATGTTTCTCCTCGTCATTATAGATTCCAGGTGTCATCACTAATCATTTTATAACTAATTCAATTCAATACAATTCATAAATCCTTTATTACATAAAACTAACGGCTATTATAAAGGGTATTTTTTGAGGCGGAGAACTTTAAATTGAAATAAAACGCAGTAAAATGTTTTTAATGTTCATGATTTGACACCTAATTTTATCACAGGCCGGATTTTGGAGCGGGACGTTGATGGTAGTAGACTAGAATACCTAAGTTTTCATACAATCTTCCATTATGTTCTAAATAATAAATTACCTATTCACTAAATCTGATGGATCTTCTGCCACAATGCCTGATGTTATCGCAGTCTCTGATTGATTATAGGAATTTTAGCGCCTGTTTAGACAGGACTCTATCTATTTTTGTCTATACTGACAGCGCGATATAACCTAAAATTGTTCATGTATCTACATTTTAACCTTTGTCTTCTAGCAGCAGTTAATTGGCTTAGTAGTTTGCGTTCTAGTATTCGGATTCGTTTCATTTGGTGCGAGAATAACGTGGAACAAGCAGTCAAGACATATGTTATTATGGGACGAATCATTATATCACTATATTTATAACATTAAGTTTTGATATTTTTTTATTAAGTTTGCTGGTTTTGCTTAATATTCGGGCCGTAACGTATAGTGATCCGAAAATTCTTGTTGAAATGTGATCCAGGTATGGCTCGAAGTTATTCTGAATCTTACACCGAGATATTTGAAACTATTAGTATTATTAAACCTATTATCATTTAAGTTAATATTAATATTCCTGATTCTCGTTAGAACGAATTGTCCCGTCAAGCAATCAGTACCTTTAATTGTTATTTTGCTACGTTTGGAGTAATAAGTTTCCACAATTGTATCTAATCGTTTCTAAGTTCAAGTTGAGAATGGCGGGAAATACCGCACCCTAAATTACTGCAGCTGTAATGGTGTGTGGATCAGATAGGCATTCTCCTATGCACCCCCTGAGTGTAATAAGTGATCCTTAAAACCGAGGATGTCTTTTAGTTTGAAGATGAACCAATTTATCCAACCAGTGTCAAAAACTTTATTACAGTCGATGATATATCTAACATGCTAACCAGTTCGTGGCTAGTAAAACAACTCCTTTTAAACCTCATATGTGGGCCAGCAATAAGTCTTTACTTTCAATGTATTCGCTTATTTTATTTGTCAGAAATCTTTTATATAGTTTTGAAAGAGTTTTGAGAGTAGAGAAATTGGACGACAATTATTAAGTAGAGTTGGATTCTTTTTCATGATTTTGGTATGTATGTATTGTTGAATGTTTGATTAAGCAGTACATACAGAAGCCATATACATTTTTTGGATGATATATTGATGAATTTGTTTGAATATCCATCAGGGCATCATGTTTCCTTATTGTTGGACGCCCTGATTACCGATCCCAGTGTGCCCACCGTTAAGAATTGCATTAAGAATGTGATTATATTTGGGTCGTCAGCGGTACAGTCGGAAGCAAAATTCAGAAGCTTTTCGGGAACTAAGAACATTGTCCAGATATCGATTGAGGTGTGATGTCTTCTTCTTCTTTCGTTGGGTCATAGACCTGTGTTTTTCTAATAATTTTGTTTTGACATGCTTTTTCGGCATCTCTTCGGAGGCCTTTGATTTTGAGATTGTTTCATATTTTACACAACTATATGTTTGAATCTTGCTGTTATTCTATCTGATAAACAATAACAAACCAATACCACTATTATGATCCGTATGACTCAGTTTTCTTTCTCTGTAGTCTGTCTATAGAATCCCACTTAGTTCAAGAACATCGAGTTAGTACCTCTTCAATTCTTGAGGCACATGCGTGAGTAGTTTGTTTCGTCGGTTCAATTATTGTTCTAACGTTACAAGATCCAAATTATATCCATTTTGTAAGATTAAAGTCATAAGCGTGCGTTTATATGTCATTTTTTACGTTTCTCGGGCAATACACGTGTTTCCACAGTGCAAGGTGCAAACATACAGTAGTCTAGATAGATAAATTTGATGGCCAACATGATCACTTATGGTCAGAAATTTAATCACTTTTATGGTTGTTGATCCTCACCTAGACTACCTCTGCAAGTTTATTATAAGATGTAATTTAAACATTGAGGTAACTCAATCGTTACACTGATAACTCGATCACGATATTTGCCGCACTCATGGAGTGTGATCGAGGCTAAACAGATGGTGGTAATGTGAACTTCACCACCAAGTAAAATTGTCAATATTACTATAAGTGAACGATTAATTTCTTGCGGGCAGTATTATTCAATTCTGTGCACAAATTAAACAATAATACTATGAAATAGACCCTATAAATATATGAGTATTTCAAATATTGATGCTTTATTTACACTTTAAAAGAACTTATGGCCAATAATTCCTAAATCTATAAAGTATATAAAAATATATATGCAATGGTTGTATGATTTAGTTCGTGACTTGAATGAGTAGCATTATAAGAAATGAAATATGTTGTCCAATGGGCTATAAAAAATGAGAAGATTCTACAACTTTGGCTTTCATAAAAGCAGATTTGTTGATTTTGAGCTAAATGAATTCATAAATATATAGAAATGTATTGAAATTAGATTTTCATGTAGAAACTTTTTATTTATTATTTTTTCATTGATTTTCAAACAATCATAAAGAAAATGTGTGAAATCTTGCAAAAATCATATTGCGTAAAATACTGTTATGTGGTTGTTAGGGTTAGGTTAGGTTAGGTTAGCTATAACAAAACTAATAGTAATATTTTGGAATTGTTGTGGTTTATAGAGTACATATATATGATTTAAATTTAAAACCATTGGTCTTTATTTGCAATAAATAACTAGCTCAACATAAAGCACGTAACTTAAAACGGTCGTGATGCCAAACAAACTAAAATCTCTAACGTCTTTGGCCCACGTGGTCAGAAGAATTTGCTATATTTTGAAGTTATGCAGATTTTGGATTTCAATAAAATTATTTAGTTTGATCACTCTAAACGATTATAAAATCGGTAAATAGTGTAGCATCCAGTTTAGCTCTTCACAAATTTACGGATATTCAAGATATTCCACAATTAGCTGTACTTTTATTTAACATACCGCTAGAAAATCTTATGTGGCAATTTTTGACAAAAATATAGGTACAAAAAATTACAAATCGAAGATATAAAGCCTCAACAATATAAAGATAAGTTACAGAAATTGAAAGATAATTTTAAACTTAGATTTGAAGTTTAAAACATTTCAAATCTTGCAACAGATTTCTTGTGATTCCATTTGAAATTCATATTACAAGATTAATGACAATTTCATTTTTAGTATTTTTTTTATAAACCTATCGGAGATGGAATCAATAGAAATTCCGCAGGACCTGATATTAAAGATGGTCTCTAAATTATCACAATTCGCAATACACTGTAAATTTGTTATTAAATCAAATTATCCTCTTTTAAAGCGCGTGCAAACTGATTTCAATATTTGGTAAATCATACTGTTGCATTCAATCTTTGTATCAATAATGAAATTTATTAAATCGAAGCACCATTATTCCCATCTAACAAATTTATGAGTCAGATTTTGAAACATTTGCAACCAGGATGCGAACATTTTTAATGAATAAATGTATTTTTTAGAATGAATTATGAATAAAAATAGAAACCGTGAAATTTAAATATTTATCTGATTGCGGCTCTTCTGAGCTTAGAATTTCCGGCTTTTTTCGGAGTAACTTAGGCCATTCCTGGTATATAATGAACCTATACAAATTTTCATCTATTTATTAATGAGTTTCACCATAAATAAATTGCAATTTAAGATAAGGAAAAGCAAATACTAGAATTTCTCCTAAATATAAATCACAAACTTTTCAAAATTTGATTTTTTGATTTGATAGAAGTCACAATAACATCAAAGCATAAATATATAATTCAAATTTAATGATTGATATCTTTGGCTCTGGCCAAATCTTTGTCGCCGCCCCCATGTTCTCCAATTAAAGTATCACAATGGATGGTCGATGGTGCGGTAACACGTAGTAAATCCAATGAAATAAATTGTAACATTGCCATTTATGTGGTTGCTGAATCTTGCATACCAATACAATCGGGATGAAAACGTAAATAGGATTCGCCACGTACAACATCCAATTTTGGATCATCTAAATGAGAGCAGAATATTTTTTTGGAAAATGTATATGAGCGACCGAGATGTTTTTTAACTTTGTTCGACATTCTATGACAGTATTTCATATGATAAATAAAAAACACATTGGCCACCTTTGACGCTTGCACACATGATGCTTGAAACCACTTTTGATTCAATGACACTGCGGTCACACAAACTCGCCTTAAATTACTGAAATTTTATTAGAAATATTATTATTTTTACATTAATACGCAAATATATGTCTTATAAATTAAAATTTAAAATAAAATGAAAATTAAATTTATTGATTGATTTATACATTTTGATTGCTTTAGAACATCTGCTACCAACAAAAAATTTGTGTTAAATAAGATACTTAAAGTGTAAACTGATATTATCGTAAGGTATCAAAAAAAATAATTTTATAGTGTAGGGTGTTCAGCTTTAGAATGTGCCATTACAGATACCGAAGTCAAAATTTTATATGGAGAACAAAATTTATTGTTAATTTTCTACGATGAATAATAATCAAAGTGGTTCGTCTAATCGTCTTCCAATTGAATTTTGCTACTGAAAAACAAATATTTACTCCTCGCCGATGATTTGAGTTTCGAGTTACCGTGTACTATGACGAGAACATTATATGTATAACAGTTATAACAGTTGAGATCTAGAGGTTATTTATACTTATTAAAATAGCAACACTTCCCATTGGTATACACCCATATAATTAACTCAAAACTTTAATAAAATTTCAATTTTTATATAAACAGCGATAAGTAATAAAAACTTTTAAATAGTACTGGTTGTACTAAGGGTAGCACATGTTTCTGATTACTCTACATTTACACGGAGACTTACCAATTAAACTTTATATAGCTTTTGTTTACCTTTATTAACTTTGAATGACCTATATATTTCTATATATTTAGAAGAACCTTGCACTAGGTGGAATTTCTAATATGCAAAATGTATCTTTCATTAAATATGCAATGATTAGGTAAAGTAATACATACATACTATATTTGAATATATTACGCATTTTACACTAGTTTATAGCAACGCTGCCAAATTCGTTTCAATCTTCTTGTTTGGTCTTTGTTCTCGATAATATTGCATATTAGTTTTCTTGGATGTTTGGCTACTTTGTTGAGGTGCTATCCTAATTCCATTTGAATCGTCGAATACAAATTTCGCAACAAGAAACGAAATGAAATAGAAAACAGGTACAATTAAAAGTGGGTGATTTGGTAATTGTCAAAGATGAAAGTTATCCACCATCAAGATAGTTGTTGACTAGAAATTATAAGTGTGCATCCTGGCTCAGATAATCTAATTAGAGTCGCAACCATTTGAACAGCACATTATAAAAAGACCGATAGTAAAAATTTGTCTATTTGCCAAACCACATATGATGTGTTGAAAAACTACTGTAAAAACTATGTAGATAAAATGTAAATTATGGAAGGTGCGGCACAGTTACTGCCAATTTTATTGTGTATCTAAACTGTACAGTTTTAGTCGAATTGCACATTTAGGACAGGTCAAATATAGCAGCAGAAAAAGAGAAATTAGGGCTAGTAGACGCACCCACGTCTAACTACTAAATTCACTCGATGCTCCTGTTTTTTTCATCACTAAGTGATGGAAACTTTGTTCAATCACCTGATTTTGCACGCATCATAGCCCAGCATAAATTTGGAATCTTCATTGAAATCAAATATTCCAAGGGAAGCCAGTATGTTCAGAATCAACAACACAAGCTATTGCTGTGAAATTCTTTAGTCTTGATCAACAAGAGTAACTGAACGGTAAAAATAAATTGTTCAGTAGTGGTTTTGATTTGATGTGGGATCTGACTTCCGAGATAATCAAAAACCGAATAATTGCGTAGCAAATAACATTCAAATTGTATAATTGGATCCAAAGTGTTTGGCTTATATGATAAACGACACAACTGTGTCCTATTCGCATTGAATATTACAAGATTTCTCCGTCCCCAATCAGAAATTAAATTCAAATCGTTGTTTAGTGTATTGTTCATCTCAATGCGAACTGACCAGGCCAAATAATGACCTTTTGTCGAAATAGTAAGAATGATACAGAGTATTGTCATCAGTTCTGTATACGTCGAGCGCAAGCATCCGTAGGTAGGAACATGAATAATTTTATTGGGTTCTATTATAGCTAAATATGATTGATTTGATGTTATGTTACTAAGTTTTTTTTAAGGACCTGGGATAAAATTGAAGTAATATGGTTATAGGTCTGCAATTGGACAGATATTGAACCCTCTTTGGGAATAGGCATGACGTCATATGGATGTAGAGAAGTGGTACAAAGAGAGAAAGCGCATAACGAAGAACCATAGCCGTAAAACCGTCAAGACCAAGTGCTTGGGTAGTATTTAGATTTTTTGCAATTATGTAAATAGCCCTCAAAAAAATTTTAATGGGTTTCTTGTTTGATGTCACCTTGGGGATCGATGGTTGAACCTTATTGGCACCGCCAAGTTTAAAATTGTGAGCGAATATGGCAGTAACTAAATTAGCCTTCTGTTTCAAATTTGAACAAAGTTTGAAATACACTAGCATAAGTAAAGATGAGGTTATATTTAAATACTGAAAATGCTTTCATTTCCGGTGGAAACAACCTCCATGCATTTATCAGAAATTGGAATACGTGCTTCCATAACGAAGAAAAATATAAAGGAAAATATTTGACAGAACGACCAAAATCATCAACCTGAAGAGTTTCTCCCTATCTGCTACAATGGCGTACTAATATTTAAAAATTGTTGTCGTTTTTATTATTGAAACATTTTAATAATAGTTAAAGAAGTAATTTTTCCTACTAGACTATATCTGTAAGATTTTTAATAATAGTAGAAACATGTATTTAAAAATAACACGAATATTTAAATACCGCCAAGAACATTCACGAAGTAAAAGGGATATTTTTGTTTGAATATGAAAATACTTAAGTTCTGGCAACATTAAAATATAAACGTATGTAAGTTTTCTAGGTTATTTTCTTTTCAATAGTTTTGATTGAGATTACAATTTGAAATATGGCACAGTTTCTATACAACGTTGACAAATATGAAAATTTACTACGAGAGATTTTTGTCCATATTTTGTTTAATATTTTCATTGATTTGATGACATAAATGAACAAAAAACATTAAATACATTTATTTGAAATTTGAATGTAAAATAATTTATTATATTTACATGAACAGCACTTTAAACAGCGTTCATATTACTTTCTTATTAATTTAAAAGATCCACCAATTTATGAAAGGAATTTATTTTCACAATCATGGGATTAATTTCACACCGCAACAACCAATCAAATTAAATTAAAATACGAATTCAGTTCGGAATATTTTTTAATTTTTAAATTAATTAAATAATTAGATATTTTTCCTATAATAGTTTGGTGGAAAAAGATAATACTATAAGCTTAATAAATTAAAATATTCTATAAAACATACAACCTTTTTTTATGAGTGGCCCATTATAAAAATTTTGTAAACCATCCTTTATCCTATTATAATCAGCGACTTCGCAAATAACCGGTTGCGATAGTGAGGTGCAAGGAAAAGAAATCTTGATTAGACGCTGATCAGAATTGCCAAATAGTTGCATCAACTCGAATATTGTACTTACCATGATGAGAGGTTCGATTGAAATAAATCAAGGTGATATGGACTATGATGAGATACATCGCAAATTTGCGTGGGATCGACAATACATTATTAAATTATTTAATATAATATATCGAAATTACTTGCTAATACAATCCCGGTATCCCTGGTGAAGAAGCTGAAATTACGTCAATACTGTCAAAAATTCCCTCAAATGAGGGCGTTTTGGAATAGTTTAATTTGGGGCTTCTGTAAATGGAACAGAAATATATTATGTGACCCTTCAAATAAATCCTATTTCACATAATCACATAATAATACCATTAGTTATCAGTCACTCATTTCATTCGTTCAGTATATCATCGAATAACCAAATACTAATAATTGGGGACGTAATACCCGATAAGAAGTCAGTGGTTCATTATAGGTCAATGAGGGCAATTCAAATATATTTAGTTAGTAAGCGTTACTATAGATTTACTTTAGAGTCAACGAATAGTGTACTTTGAAGTATATAATCAGTATGTAACTTCCAATCGTAATATGAGGTGACTTAACGGCGACGTATATGTATGCGACCTTACATGAACGTTCAAGTCCGCTAA
>JANSTX010046651.1:0-28899 GCA_027564355.1 Penthetria funebris | reverse complement strand
ATTAAAAATTAGATTAATCGAATTCTACGTTTTTTTTTTTTGGCATAATCTGTCTATATAGGTAAAAGAAGACGGCGCTATTCTGAAAACCCATCCAAAAAATCCGTATCACTTGTCTCCTGTTTTGCGCGGTAGATATGTTCCTGATAAAACCGTCTAATTCGAAAATGAAAATTCACTTGATAATATTATTTCCTTATACTCTGTTTCAATAGTTGATGCTGAATTGTAACACTTAGATATGAAATCTGTCACTAACAATTGTGTTTTGTTTTAGTCAAATCTTTGTAGACCTCCTCATATTGACTTAAATATTGGTTAATATTTCGTTGAAATCTAAGTACTCGTTCAACATTGGGATCAATTTGTTGAAAATAGTTTTTTTTGCTATGAATACGTTTGGTTCGTATTCATCAACTTTAACAGCATTTTCATTTATATTGATCATGTCAACTAAATCATCTTCATTTAATTCTTGGTCTGTCATTATACCAATAATATCTTCCTCAGCGAAATCATCTAAACCTTCTCCACCCAATGTATGAGGCCAACTCAATTATCTGATAATATTCTGTCTTCCACCATGCATGGAATAGATTAACATCTATGCATGTGATACACCTATTTGCTTAACACAATTCAATATTGTAAATCTTTTCCACGCATCAATAACTGAAAGACATCCATTATTTTCTATAATTGATCTAAAATATACTCGATTTCGAACTGATATAAACGTAATCGATTTCAATGTTTCCATGCATTAAAAAAAGTACCTTAAAACGCAATCCTTTTTTTTATTCACGTCTGGTACGAATGCGGTATGAAACCAACTATTCAACAACGTGGCGGTAACCAAAGCTTAACAGTTTTATCCGAAAAATTAATTAAAATTACTTGGAAATGTTGTGTGAAATAACAAGTCAAAATTTAATATCTATACAAAATGTTTTCGTCAACGAAAAATCTACAATTATTTTGTGTGGAATTCGTATTCGAAAATTTTTAGAAGGATATTGAGAATTGCAACATTAATCGTCATCATCAACCTCTGATAACTAACTGTATCATGTTGTGATAGGCAGATATAACAGTAGATTTCTAAATCATAGGATACAAATGAGGCAAGTGTCTGGCGGATCAAGAAATCAATATTGACGAAGGTAAAAAATATTTTAAATAATGATTCAAGAGTAAATTATATAGATTGCACTAATGGAAACATACAAATATAGAATCATACTTATCATCAGGGTCACGGATAACGAGAATATGTAAAAGAATTTCGCATTGCATGCATGCAATTTTGCACAATTTTGACAAGATACATTTTAGGTTTATTCGTATATGACCTCTTGCTATCAGATATGAGTTGTTGCTCAGAAATCTGAACAATCCGTTAAATTTTTGTTATCTTTATTAACGATTTTCGGTATTAAATCACAAGATCTAATAATAATCTGTGCAATAAAAATATTTACAGTTGAAAATTGGCACACTAAATCTGGTGAATGTCAATTTGACTTATTAATCGGTGACTTGCGTCTGTTTTCATATAATCTAGATGTACTAAAATTTGCTAGTAAATGAGTTTCAAACACCATTTTTTTGCCAATTTCAGTTCAGTAATTAATGTATAGCTAGGGTATAACAAATTTGGATGTTATGCAGTGAAACACCATCGCTGCTTCAATGCGGATGAATGAGTACCAATAAGTAAAACACAATGGTTTATCATAAAATACTCTGTTGATATAATGTAAATGGATTGAATAATAACATACAAATGAATTTAAATCATAAAATGTCCTAAGTTGATAATCTAAACATTGGTAATATCTTCTATCGAAATGTTTATGCATATCATAACCAAATACATGTGGGTTGGATTTGGTTATGACTCTCCCACAGTTCAGTTGTATCTATAATATGAATGTGATGGTAAAATATATTTTAATTTTCCACTTGCTATTAAATAATCACAACCAAAATGTCAGAATCACGAACATACAATTAGCAACATACAAAACACGGCAATACAAACAGCTCACATTAGTTCACTTCCAATGTCGTCGAAGGTGAGTTTAGCAGACTGTCTCTTATACTATAAATTAATACCGTTCAAAGTATTAGGAATTAAACCTCGGATAACGGATTAGATTTACACAACAACGACTCGGCACGAACACGGACAAAACGGAAATGGAAAAAGAATATATTGCGATTTGCTTGCTGAAACATAACATCGTTTAGCAATAAAGATCAAGAACTTTTTAATGGAAATGAAACATCATAAGATTGATTTTTGTGCTTTATCTGAAACGAGAAAGAAAAAGACACAAAAAGATACAATGAGTATGTTCACATATAATGTGGGCAAGGATAAGGACCAACGGGCTCATTCGGGTGTTACTTTTGCATCATCGATTTAAACAGAACATTCATAATATAAAATAATGAAGTGATAGATTACTTACATCTTTCAAATTCGGTAATAATTTCATGCATAAAGCCGGTACTTATGTGCCGGATGTAAATAAACCACGGGAAGAAAGTGAGTCATTTTGGAGTTAGTTAGCTTCTCATCTAACGACAAAATAATTATAATGGTGATATGAATGCTAGGGTGGGAAATTCGGTAACTATTAACTACATTATAACAGTAATGTAGATACGGATCATATGTTGATGTTGACTCTGTGAGATCAGAAAAATTGCACAATTAATAAAACCTAAGGACCCAGAATATATTCAAAAAACAATTCTATTAAATCTATTATGGACTCAAGCACAATGCCTTGTACTTGAATATATAATAGATTCAGGACAGATTATACAATTTAAAATCAATTCCATCAACGATGTAGAATACAGAATATATAGACTCATTAGAAACATAATTAATGCCAAAATAACACAAATTAGAAGGGTATACTGGAACCGTTTCAGTAAAGACATGGAACGTGATTTGTTAGGTGGACAAAAATAAATTTGAAACTTTCTCAGAAATAGAAAGTAACCTGTAAATGAATATACCCAAAATTCATCAGTATCTGCTAATGCATGGGTTACACATTTCCAAAATTTATATACCAACGTAGATGAAACTGAGGTTTGCGATGAACCGAATGGATTCAGAAGGAACAGATCAACAATTGATTCGATATTCATATTACAACTTGTGGATATGTCCAAAATTGTAGTAGTATAAAATATATGATAAGTAAATTTGCGTGCTAATATTATTTTCTGGAACCGTTTCAGTAAAGACATGGAACGTGATTTGTTAGGTGGACAAAAATAAATTTGAAACTTTCTCAGAAATAGAAAGTAACCTGTAAATGAATATACCCAAAATTCATCAGTATCTGCTAATGCATGGGTTACACATTTCCAAAATTTATATACCAACGTAGATGAAACTGAGATTTGCGATGAACCGAATGGATTCAGAAGGAACAGATCAACCATTGATTCGATATTCATATTACAACTTGTGGATAAGTCCAAAATTGTAGTAGTATAAAATATATGATAAGTAAATTTGCGTGCTAATATTATTTTCTGTATCCTTTTTGCCTTATTTTCTTCTTTCAATAGATTTACATGTGATGCATCTATACGTGGAAATAAATATTATTTCATTAAAATTTGTGTAAGAACTTAAAAACACTTAATTAAATCAATATCGCTTTTTATAAATTTACTGTTGTAACCATTCTAAAGTAGGGTAGAATTCCCTCAGGTACATATTCTTTATAAGACACATTCTACTTTTGTACCATTTGATGAAAAAATAATACGTAAAGATTGTAAGTCACACATATCTAACATTAAAATATTATACTACTGCATTAATAAAAAAACAAACACTACGTCGTTCAGATAAGTGTAACATACCAAATGTACCTCAAACAATAATTAAAACATATAATTGAAATTCACCACCTAGAAATTTAAGGATCAATTACAATAGATATGTTATCTTCATCAAATTCTGCTTTTTAAAATGAAATATGGCGAATAAAACGCACTTCATTTTTTCCACACATTTAACATTGGCGCCATGTTAAAAAGTGCACCGTCATCTTCGCCGCACATGGGTATGAAAATGTGATTTTTTTTTTCTTTAGCAGAATGTACAATAAAAATACTTAAATGATACTTTATTGCAAATTTTGTTAATTATTTTAAAATATGTACGTTTTATTATTATATATGATTAACAATTAATTCGTTACGGTTTAGTTAAATGCAGAAACCAGAAAACAAGTTTTTTTTGTTTTGATTATTTACGTGGAAACATTTTATAAACATTTAGCGTTGTTGTTCTTGCTTTTTTATTATTTTAATCGTGGTCATTATATAATATCATTCTTTTTTTTATTCCACTACCAGGACTTTGTCTTCACCCAAATACGACCACATATAATTGTGTGTTTGAAAGTAGGAAGGTAAACGGTTCATTAAATTATTCTTTAATAAGTTCAAATGTATAACTGGATAATATTATCAAAGTGACATCTTAGTGATACTTTATGCACCCGCTGGTTAAGATGATACGTGATTTTTTCAAATATAAATTACTTTTTATGAACGGTGTTTAATTATTACAATCGATTTACTATTATATAATTATCCGCTTATACATTCGATTAGATTGGTGTATAAATTCCCAGCTGTACCTAGTTGACAAATAAGATATTAACAACATTTTTTAGCCTCGATCACACACAATTACTTGCAGTGATGTGAGACGATGTTATTTGTGTTTAATTACTATTTGGCAAAGATAATCCGTAGGTTGATGATATTTGACAATTGACAATTGCATATAATTTTTTCCATAGTAAATACATAGTTTGCAGAACATTTAATGTTATACAAAAGTAGTGAAAATTTATTTTAAATTGAGTACATGATAGACTCAATTTGGTGTATTTTAATGAGTGTAAAGTGATACCTGGTAAGTCTCTTACTTCACAGCACAGATTTAAAAAAAAAAAACAAATTAAAAGCAACATTCAAAAACGTACGATGAAACAACAGTGGGAAAACAAAGTGATGATCATCTTATAATCACACTTTATGCATACTTAACGCATTGGCTAATATTAAAGGAAAACAGAAATTATGCAGATTGATTTGATACAGAGAAATCAAAGCAATATTTTGCTATGTCATAATGACTTCTTGCACAATGAAAAGAATATTTGATGGTGGAACGCCAATTCTTATAACCAAATTAGGATCATACACATGCACTTGCTAACTAGTTATAGCAATCCGTCTATACGGTTACTCCACAGGAAATGAATAAAATACTGCAATAAAGATTAAGTGAATCATTCAGTTTGACCAGATTTCATTAGTGGTCACGAAAAAATTGGTCGAATATGATCAATGTTACTAAATCCATCTTTTCCTTCAAGTGGCGTCACTATCAGCCCAATCACGATATATTTGAGTAATAGTGTAAGATCGAGGCTAAATTTTGTCGCGTTTGTTGACTAGTTGAAAAAGCATCACAATATGAGTGATATTGGTTACCAATAGTAAGCCAAATTTATTAAATAAGATCTTAAACGGAGATGTGATGTCAAATTGTTTCCTATTTCAGAACACTACTTCGGATTCGTTAATGGTTGATCGTGCTATACAATTCAATTTCATTTAATGTAATAGTAAGAAATCCACATAACTTTCACAGATCCTGAGAAGGACTGGATATCTTGCTTTATAAGCATTTATATCTGAAGATTTCTCTACATCATTTATCACTGTTATCAATAACTGTCAGTACCAAGTATCTTAACAAATTGTGAGACATATAGCTCATCGAATTGGTGCAGGTAGAAGTGACAATATCTGTCCATAAGCCCTCATAAGTGTTCTAATCTAATTTTATGAAAATGAAATAAAAAAAGTCGATTGACTACAAAATAAATCTTGAAAGCAAAATAAAAAATCAATGTTTAATAATTAAAATTATGATTGCTAACAGATGTGCTCAGTGATTCCAACCAGTTTCAAAATCTAGTTTTTCTTAATGTCTGGAAGGTCTATTTTCCTGTATATTACAACGCGAACGCCCATACGCTGTATTAGTCTGTTTCCGTTACTTGTATTGTTACCAATTATACAAGGTCGGATTGATAATAAAGATAAAAAAGCAGGAGTATGCACGTTATCAACGAAAATGATATTAATTTTCACAATTTTAAGTTATGACCATCCGTTTTGATTTGATACTATTCGGGCACCGCTCCGTCAATGAAAATGATTTATGTATATGGTTTATTCACACTTAAGTTTGGTCGTACAACCACAATATCAACATTATAACCATGTCGTCCAAAAAATTAACGACAATATCCATATGATTATATTAAACGATAGCAGATTGAAAGTACATGATATAGTTAATATGTTAAACATCTGATATAAACGAAGATTTGCATATCAGCAAGATGTGTGTCGCATTTGTTCACAATAAGATCAAAAACGCTTTCGTGTGATACTTGTCAATGTTTTTTAAACCTGTTTAAATGTAATTCAAAACAACTATCATGCTGGTTCATCATTGTTGATGAAACATATGGACAACGCTACACATCAGAAACAAGACAACATTGTACATAACTTTGTGGAGTGCAAATACGATTACATCGTGAAAAGGTTATGGCTTCTGTTTTCTGGAATGCAAATAGTGGGATACATTGAATATTTAGAAAAAACCATAACCGGTGCATATTATTAGTCGTTACAAAGAAGAAATTAAGAAAATAATGACCGTTTTTTACAAAGAAAAAACTGTGTTGCATCAGGATAATCTATCAACACATGCATCGGCAATTGCCATTACCAAATTTCACAAATTTTGCAAAATCCCTCCAAATTTGAAGAACACGGTAGTTCTCCAAATTTGGCTCGGAGCCATGTTTTCCTCTTGACGAACATGAAACAATATTTAGCTGGAAACTGATTCGGAAACGCAACAAACGCATATAATTTGCAGACCTCAACGAATTCTATATTATTCTGATTGGAATGTCGATGTAAGAAGTGCATCGAACTAAAAGGATGTAATGCTTGGTGTCATTGAATCCAAAAGATAATGATCGCTGCCCATATCCTAAATAAGTTCAAACTGTAAAATTATGCATATATTTAAATAATCTTACTAAATATTTTAACACAGTGTTCTATATTTTTCTATCGTTTGTTATATGTAACTTATTAATTAGCATATGCCTACTAATCAATAATAAAGTGATCATGCTTTACATTTTTGAATATTGTCTGCAACAATTTATAACAAATATGTAAATCTGTTTGCAGAGAAATTGTTATGAAAACCATGAAGAAATGTATGACGCTTATTTGTTTAATGGTAATTTTATTATTAATAATAAGTAACTAATTGTACTAAACAAAAGATCATGAAAAAATATAATTTTTACGACCCAGAACGACAAAAATGAACTTGTTTTACTGGTTAAAAGTGTTTTTTAACGATTCATTCTTAACAAGAAACTAAAAATACACAACAAATTAATAAATCTTACATTATTACAAGTATGAGATTGTAACATTAATTTATATAGATCATATTTTTGTTTATTTGGTCAGTAGGTTAAATGGTTAGCCAAACATTAACACTTTTTTGATCTCTTCATGAAAATCGAAAATTTATTATAATAATACAAATTATTTATTATTAATATTTTCAACAAGCTCAAAATTATTGATCTCAGTAATTAACAATACGTAGATCACAATATGAACATAAATTATATTTTCACTTTTAAGATAATTTCACAAAGAAAGTTGACGTGTGGTTACTAATTTAAATTAATCCATTTTAGTCTCGAAAATCTCGACAATCTGTATATTTTTGTATATTTCAATCCGAGAAGCTGGACAATGGCTACCTGAAAATGTAATAAAAAATTAGAAATTTATATTATTTCATTATTTCATCATTCACTTATTCTTCTTCTTGTTCTTCTTTCTCCGATCCTCATGCTTCTCAATTTATTTCTCTAGAATTTCTCTTTTGTATTGTGTCACTATTTGCATTGATTGTGCACATTTTGGATGATTATATTTTCTCATCATTAACAATATTTAAAATCAATTTTACGGTTGAAGGGTTAAATGCCAAATATAGGTCATGTTTATAAACTTTATTATAACGGTAATGGCCTTTAAAACGGTGTACGTTATAGTTACTTACAAAAACATTGAACAAAGGCTTGTATCGGTAAATAGAATAACCGATCGCATAATGTTTGTAAAGGAATTATTAGATAATCAAACAATTATTAATATTATTTCTGTATAATGCTTCACAAATAGGATCCGATGAATACAAAAAGCTGCAATGTTGGGGTGGTTTCCATTAAATAAAATCAGGCTGATTATGGATGATCTAAATGGACACGATTGCAAGACAAATGTAAATTTTAATGTTGGTCATGGTGCCAATGGTAGTTCACATGGTGATCATATTTTTTAATTGGTCATAGTAAACACTTTGCAAAAAAAAAGTGGAAAACCTAAATTGATTTTTATACACATGTGATAGACTCAATTTGAAATATTTTAAAATATTTTAAAAACTGCAAATTGATAACTGGTAGTGAGCCTCTTGCTATACAGCACAAATTGTATTGAAAGAAACATTTAAAAAAAAATGGCAAAAAGGCATTGAAAAAATAGAGTGATCGTCTGACAACGCTTTCGACATACTTAAGTCGCAATGTTTAAGATGATCACGAGTCGGAGATTGTGACTTCGAAATGTTTTGCAAAAAAGAAGTCAAGACAATGTCAAAAGGTTTGTTTGCATATTGGATAGGACACTTGGTGTTGGTACACCGAGGTTCAGAACAATATCACAAGAAAGTAAACATCGTACAAAATTTGGTAAAGAACTCGTTCCAGTCACGATTTAGAAACGTATAAACTAGCAGAAGGGGAAGCAAGAAGAGTTGTAGCTATTGCTAAATCTATAGCCAAAAAACAGCTATAAGACCGTCTTCAGTCTGCTACACAAAGAAATGCTGCGGTCAAAGACATATATGCCGTCAAATCCATAAAAAATGAGAAGGGAAATGTTTTGATTTCTGATTCAAATCCTATTTTGGTGCCAGTCAATAAAGTTACACCACTGGAAGTTAAAAATATGTACTAGCAAAATTAGACAGTTGGTCCATATTACATAACATCAGATCTTAGTTAACAAATTTAATAACTAAGATTTTGAACGGATGTGCGATGTCATATTCTATCCATTACCACTTTATAAATATAAGCGAGATATACATAATACATATAATTGTTTTAAGTACAGAGGAATCAAACTTAGGCCACACCCTAAAAATATGGGAAAGAGTTTTGTGACACAAGACTGTAAACTAATTAATATTCCAGAAAACCAGTTCGAATTCGTCGAAGGCAGACATGACATTCATTGATCTTGAAAAGGCATTTAATAGAATACCTATAGAGATCGTTTGGTAACCAATAATAACTCAAACTATTACAGAACTATATATCTATGATATTAAACATATATGTATGAATGCTAGCACTAACATCCGAACAAATTGTGGTATATCTAACTGATTCAATGTAAACGTTGGTGTGCAGTGTCCTAAGCTCATAAATCTTTATAATTATTATGCAATATCTTTCTGGTATATTACAGAATCCTCTTCCATAGACTAAAATATTTTCAAATGACATATAGTTTTAATAAGTGAGAACCAAATTGAATTGAATAGAAATTAAAATAAACATGTTGAATTCGGTATTGGCGGCCAACGGTACTAAAACAGAACTATTTTCCATTTAATGTAATCGACCAACAAAACACATCATATTGAACGGTTACTGAAAAATTTTCATATTTTGAATCAGTTATTACAATAAGCGGTAATAACATCCAATTACACAAATCTGGACGTCACCAAATAATCTCGGAACGGATGAAAACACGATGACTGGCTTTCGGAAACAGGTATGCTGATTTATTTGAAACAAGGAACGTTAGAATAATGCTTCAAGTAATAAAAATAGAACTTATGGCTCAAGAATTGAAGAGATACAAATTCGATTTACTTCGGTTGTGCGAGATTCGATGGAAAAAACGGATATAATAGTACATTAACGGTCGAAATTCTTTTGTTTACTCTACAAAACATATTTTCTTAAGTTAGAAACCGATATTAAGAGTAGTTTTAAACAATTAACATTAATTCAAATTTACGCAACTACGGAACCGACATCCTCATATATATGGATGATGCAAAAATTGACGCATACATACCTAGGTAAGTATGTTATTTTTACAGGCGGAATACGTGATATGAAAAATAAATGATAACATTAAGTAAAAAATGGATAAATTCTACGTTAGACGTTTGTGTTATAGGCGCGCCGATATTTTTAGTGATCATTATTTGGTAATTGAACTTATGGCAATTCGTCCGCGCATTAAGACAAGTTGGTGAGAACGTTCTTGATTTCAATAGTTAAGAAAGTAAAAATGAATATAATAATGAATAGGAGAAACAACAGAAGTGTAATAATAACAATGGACCAACAGAATCTGCGGATACAATATGATCAACTGGAAAAAGAGGTTGATAAAAGTGTACGATGGTAAAAGCGTATTTTTTTTTTGAAAACATACATTGCAAATGCAAACAACATATATCATACTCAAAGTGTAACAAGCAAACTAATCGGACAGTGCATTGCTTCGATATCGAATCCCATTATTAGTGCAATATGGTTGTCTGATGATCTTTCAATATTGTGGAAAGATTGATTGATAATTAAATTACAGAAAAAAACTTACTTGACAATTTGTGAGAACTGACGTGATATCACCTTACTGAATATTATAAAATAAGATTATCCCCATTATTGTGCATGAATCGATCAGTTTAGGTTTAGAACCAAATATTCGAACAATCATGAATGCTTGTTTATATTATTTATGTATATTTTCTTGTGCAAAACAGGAATGTATGATGCCACCGTGTTCGCCTTGAACTGTGTTATAATAAAGGTAAATACTGAACCACATGATATCAGATGGGTTTAACCGATCGCGCCTTATCGATCTCGACTTTGCGGACAACATTTGTCTGGTATTGCAAACTGAAACAGGCATGATGATGAAGCACACAAGTCGGTCTGAAGGTCTATGATATGCTCACTTGCGGGCAATGATGTAGAAGCAGAGGAAGCACGGCACTTTCGATATACAGGACTATCATAATCAAAGAATGTAGCATTGTATCGACCATACACTGTGGCAGCCGGTTATATTGCAAAATTTGCAGTTGATTGTAAACCTCAGGGTAATAGAATAAATATGTTACCAGTGATTTGGGGATGGAGTGAAGTGAAGTACTGACCAGAGATAGTGAAAAAAGGCGATTGTGGTGCTTAACACCCTATGCTCACGATTGAAAAAAAGGTCATTTTAGTTTTCGTACTTGAGGCATCTTCAAATGATAAACGACCAATAAATAAATAATAATAAACATATACATGTTCGAGTAGAACGATAAATTTTTAAATCTCGATATACTATTTTTTGTTTTAATTTTAAAATAGCATAATCTTCTATAAAGCATTACATAAAATGAATGGCGTACACAACTCGAAACCCATTTTAATTACAATATTATTGCGTTGTTATAAGTAAAAGTTAAAGAAAGTTCTAAGAACATAATACAAACTAGATAGTGTCCACATAATCAACTTAATTATTTTCATTACATCGTTTTTTTTAACTTTAAGTAGGTATATTTGTAATGAGCTAACCATTAAATGTTTACATTTTATACAATACCATCCACTGATTATAATATAACTTAATAGTAGAAATTATTTTAATGTTAAATTATCTCAATCTACGAGTATTTACTTAAAATGTATCCATTTATCAGTTTTAAGACCATATATTAAGACCACATCCCATTAAATGCATATGATGTCCATCATGAGAAGACTTATTTTTACCATCATTTTATCCAACTACCATGTATGCAAATTACTTATATGATAATCGAAATTTTAATTAATTAACACGGACGAACCATGTATTGGAGGTTCATGTAGAGGTAGTATAGGTACTTAACATTTTGGAATAACAAGAAACTCATTCAATTTTTGGTTTATTTGATATTTAGACACGATTGAAAGTAGTTTAGTTCTTTTTTTAATACTAAGTAAAAATATACATTAAATTTTCTTAAATTTATTTTTGCTTGTATTTTAAATTTAAGTGTTAATTAAAAAGAAATGTTATATTAAATCGAAGCAGTAATATTTTAAAATATGGTCATCTCATGATTGAAATAAATAAATTTCTTAAGTGATTTGTGGTTTCTTTAAGACGACGAGAGTGTATAAGCGAAAAATATGATTCTTGAATTGCTACTAATATTTGGATATTACAATTTAGTTTTGGGTGATTTAATTTTATAAATATAATTTAGTTTTATGTGAACGAATTTATTTCATAAAAAAACAAGTGCTAAATTTATTTTTGTATATATAGGAAATGCTTGCAGTGAATTAACCAGAGCCCATCTAACAAGATGTGATATGTATTTTAAATGTCAATTATTACCATCATCAAATAATCATATTTGGATACCAGCAACATGTAATCAAGGATTAATTTATGACACTAATTTAAAAATTTGTGTTCTGCCAGGTATGTAAAAAAAAATTCTGCATAATAGAATTACTAAAAGTTTTCAATATGACCGCTAAGCATTGCATTCTCATATGTATTTATCTATTCGAAACGATCAAAATTCTAAGAAAAAAAAATCTCGATAAAAAAAAATCATTAGACCGCTAATGACATGGTCTCCTATATCGTCGCACTAAATGGACAAGATTCAAATTCTAGAACGCAAGGTACTTCAAATATATTAACTGATGCCAGAAGATCAATGTGCTGAATATAGACAGTCATTAAAATTTGTGGATACGATATAGTGAATGCACCGACACAGAATTAAAAATTCTTTATTATTATCATTAGTACACAATTGAAGACAGTTTATTGAATAATTACCATCAATGCTCCACTTCTGGGACTAATTTGCTGTATAACATTGAGCAAAATCAAAAGCGCACATACGAACCTCGATATGTTTATAAAAAACTCATTCGTTACCCTCCCGCATAAATACTTATGAAATGAGTTCACGTGAGCTGAAATCGCCACTTCAATATTTCCTTCATCGCTAAATTTTCTAATAAATGGCCTACGTGAGCCATAATCACCTCACAACTTTTCTGCATTATAATCCGCTGCCTTCGCATACATTATATATCCAGGACTCGAATTATGATCATTTAATTTAGTTAATTTAATTCTAATTATATAATTTCGTTCTTCATGAAAAGACGACAAGTGTCGCTCATGTTGTATTTTCGAGTCGATAATGTCTCTTGCTCATCTCCTATGGTAATACTGATAAATTTATCAATCCTGTGGCCAACTCGTCGATGTTATTGTAACACAATTCGGTTTAGTTTACTAAATTTGAAAAAAAAAAAAACATTACTAATGTGCTGTTAGAAATACCCGCCACATGAGTGGTTTATTTGGTTTTTGGTATTTTGGTATGACATTCCGGTGAAATTTAAATTTCTTTGTGTATCACAATATCATTGGCTTATGCAGGGTCTTTCTTCATATAACTTTATTCGTCAATCATGGTCATACTATTCTTAATCATACTACGTTCACGACATTCACCACAGGAAAGTACTGAGTCATGAACCAAGCCGAAAAATATATCCAGTGAATCATGGTTGTTCAGTTATATATCTGGATAATTCAATAAAATAGTTTAATAAAAAAAAGTCCAGATATAATTAGTTTATTGGTTACAATTACTGTTATATATATAACCCTATACTGATATTGATATATATTATGATCGAGTTACTAGTAACATTATAAAGAGATAGATTAGTCTAACAATTTGTAACAAATGTATTTTTCAAGACGATGTACCATAAAATATGATCTTAAGTGTGAAATGATATTCGTGTCTATAAAAGTAAACTAATTTGATTATTATTTGCAGGTGATGACTGGGAATGTAATCTAGGTGATAACCATTTTAACCCAAAGAATTCTGATGATAACAATAATATTTATGGTATTAATAATCTTCAATATTTTACACATCAACTTGAAAATATGCGAACATCTAAATGGAATGGAAAGAATAATAAAAATGACAATTATATTGAAATCGGTCCTGTTGGTGATGAGGATACTGTTGACTTAAATGAAACTTTTGAAATTGAACCAACTATTGAAAATCCAAATTATGATGATAATAAAAATAAAAGTAGTAATATGAATAGTGAAAATATTGATGAAATTGAATACAGTGGTGATGGATCTTATATTGATGATGAAAATAATGATACTAATAATAAAATTGAAACAAAAGAAAATTATGTTGCTGTGCCATTAAATTCAATTCCAAATATATCAGTTACAACACATTTACAAAGATTATATCAATTAATTGAAAGCTTAAGAAATTCACAACAAAATGCATCACAACCATATGATTTGGGACCAAATGATTTAAATAATTTTTTAGCCTATCATAATATTCAAAGTGAATATCAAAATCAATTACAAAACAATATTATTAACAATCATAATGATAATAATAAACTTCAAATTTCCGATGATGGCCATATAAATGCACAGCAATTGGATTCAATTTTAAATTTACAAAAAAAATTACAAAACATATTAAAAACAGCGTCATTATCAACAGAAATGCCTATAATATTGACAACATCGAAACCATTTTTAAATAACTATGGCCAAAAACATCCACAAAATACAAGAATTCATATACAAAGTGCAAATCCACCAAAAGATCCAATACAACCAGTTAAACCGAGTTATTCAACATCACAAATTGTTGTTAATCGACCTGAAGGTGCTGTTCTTTTTAGTTTACCAAGTAGTCCAACTATTAATCCAGAAATTGTATCACAAAATAATGATTTAAATAATAATAATAATCATAATAAAAATAAAAATAATAATCTGAATACTATGAACAATTATGATATTGATAATTATCCTTACAATCATCATCAATATCATAATAAGGACGAACCATATATATCAGCGGAAACATTAAAAACGGTTCTAGAATTATCCAAACAATTAGCCGCAAATAATCAACCACAATTACAATCACAACATCAATTTACGAATTATGTTCCAGAACAACAATATCTGCAGCCAATATTTCGACCCATATATTATAATATACCAATTCATGAATTACCAATACCGATAATCAATAATTATGGAAACAAAGATAATGACAACAATTATTATAATCATAATATGATTTATAATAATAAAGATAGTAATAATAACATTGATGAAAATGATAATCATGATGATAACTTCCAAAAAATTTCGTCTATAACTGGCAATAATGATGTACATTATAATATTAAAAGTGATTTTAAAGAGAAAACACCAAATGGACAGTCGACAATAATCCATAATAATATACCTATTACAATTGAAGGTCCGAAACCAATAAATAAGAAGTTTAATAAATACACAATAATTCATAGTATTACGAGCAGCACAACAACTGAAACAGCACCATCTAACGAAATGAATGATCCTATTTACGTTGATAAATATAATAGTTATGGTATGCATATTTCAGATAATCCAAATAATGTACAATTAGATTATCCACAGTATCCACCATTGCGTAGAAATGGAATTGAAATTATACCTAATGCATATTCACCAACATCATCTAGCTATTCATCATCAAATCTTCCAGCGCAACAAGTGCCACAGTATCAACAACAGCAACAACAACCACAACAATATCAGCAACAGCAACTGCAGCAACAACAGCAACAACAACAACAACAACAACAACAACAACAACAACAGCAACAACAACAACAACAACAACAACAGCAGCAGTATCAACAACAACAATATCAACAATTTAATCAATTCGGTAATGATAAATTGAATGTACAACAATTCCAACAACCAAGCGATCAATTTATACAAATTAGCCCACCACAATATTTTAAACCAGAATCAAATTCGCAAATTCAACAACCATTAATTTATCAACAAAATTCAAATCGTTATCAACAACCATATCAAACAAATTTACTCACATTACATACACCGTCACCGCATTTAAATGATAATAATGTTAACAGTTATATAACTTTTAATACAAAATTATATCCTACAATAAGACCCACAAATTATGATTCAGTGGAAGCACCACCAATTTATCAACAACTAGAACAAATTACGGATCAATCAGATCAAATTGACGATCCACAATATAATGTAAATTCTGTTGATCAGATAGCTGACGACGATTCATTAGAAAATGAATTTAATAATGATGAAGAAAATTTAGAAAATAATAATCACAGTGATAATGATAATAATAATAATAATAGTAATGATCTAAATTTAATCCAATTATTAGCAAATTTAAAAAAGGAACAAAATGACAGAAATATAGAAAATAAACAAATGAACTGGGTCTCTACTAATTTACAATCGCCACTGACAATGACAAACGATGATGACGAAAAACGTATTGTTAGTTTGGCTGGAAATTTCATAAGTTATGATATTTATAAGAAAACAATATTACCATTTTTAAATACAAATTCTAATGAAAACATTCAAGTACTAACATGTGCGACAGGCATTCGTCAACCTAATAAAACCGATTGTACCAAATATTTTGTATGTAATTCAAAGACAGGACACATACAATCATATTCCTGTCCAACTTATACTGGATTCAATGAACAATCACGATTATGTGATGCAAATAAATATGCTGAATGTAATTCAATAGCTATATCAAGTCGTATAACAATAGCTGATAATAAACGTATACAAACAGAAGCCGAAAATGCTTTAAAAGAAGCAAATCGTATTAAAGATGAAGCGTTGAGAACACAACAAGCGGCTGCAATGATAAAATTACAAGCACAGAAACTGTTAAATACACAACAAATAGAAACAATTAATAAACGAAAGGAACAAAATGGGGCATCTGCTGTGTCATTTGTGGTGCAACAAAAACCTTCACGGAAACACACTTTAAGTACGCAAAGTAATTTACAAATGTCAAAAAAACCACAAAAAATTCGAGTTGTTACAACAAAAAGACGAGTTCCATGTCGAGAATCAGGAAAAGTTAGAGATAATTTATCAATGTTCAATTATTTTCTATGTTATAGGGGACAAGATGGAAAATTACGTGCCCGAAAATTGGCATGTCCAAATAAATTAATATTTTGTGTTAAAACAAAAGTTTGTACATCACAAAATAGATGTTAGTTGATTTACTATATGTTTTTTTGTACAAAATCGGGGTATTTGTTTTTTCAAAGACCAGCCTAATTTAGCTAAAGTGCGCCACAGCTTTAATAAGTCAATTGCTAATAATTAATAAGTTAATTGCATGTTTTATCAAAGTATCAAGTAATTTGTAGTAATCATTATATGTTTACAAACAATATCACGTATTTTCTAATGTAGATAAATTAAATAAATTACACTATGCCAGTTCCAGTATAACTGTTCTAAAATCTTCAATACAGTAATTCTTGTAGAATTTTGTACCGTTTATCATATTTATGCTTAAATTGATTGGAAATATTTAATTATAGCGTCAATTACTTCATATTATGATACTGTCCAGTAAAACATTAAAAAGCAGTTTATTTTAGTGGTGGCGTGTACCTTTGCTAATATAGGCTACTCTATTGGATACACCAAGCTTTATTTTATTATATCAAAATCATATATAGTTAACATTTAAGTTTATCAGAACAGTTTCCTATATAAGTGAATAAAACTGTTAAATTATAGTACAACATATAGATTAGATTATATAGATAAGAAGCAATGCAGTTAATTATTCCACTATTACTGTGGTCCTATGAAATATACTATAAGTATATGTAAGCGGTACAATTTCGCAAAGATTACCTTTACTATAAAACATTGTATCAATTTGACTTGTAATCATTTTTTTACCAAATATATGACATATATTGAGGCCTTTGACAATCATTTTATGTGCTGTAAATGAAACATATCCTGAAACGATAAAATCGATTTATTCTGACGCAAAAGTTATACGGATCAGTCACGCGAAAAGTACCAAATTCACGTAGATGTAGCTGCCAAACAGCTGATCACAGCGCGCTCTCAAAATTTGACAGACTTGTTTATATATTGTTTACAAGTATACAAAATCAGTATGTTCTATGTCTTAAATACAAAGAAATATTCGTAATGAAATACAAACGTTATAGCGTTAATGCTATGTATTTGGCAGAAAAATCGTAACCAGCTATTGTTCGTGAGCTACAGCTGGTTAATAAAATGTTTTTTTAAACCATAGTGTACGCCGCATACTGAACAAAGAATTTTAGTTGAAGCCTTATATACTGGATACAAACAGTGCAAAATTTTAATAGCATGCACATAAGTGACGAAGTCGAAAATTTCTTTTTTTCTAGTGAGAAAAATTGCACTGTAACAACACGTAAATAAATCAAACGGTCGTCTATAATTGAAAGGAAAACCTAGCAACAACGTGGACAAGACGAGTTGCTATGCGTAACGAATCGACCGTTACTATGATAATTTGATTTGCTGTAACTGCAAATTGTCGCTCTTCGCTCATTATCGCCGATCATCTGTACACATTAGGATGAATGTTGAAAAATTTACTTGCTGTTTCCAATACACAAATGAAAAGTGAAAAGCGAACATATGCAATACATTAATTAACCCTACAGTAGATGGTGAATGGATAGTGGCTGAATTGTGTGTAGTCTTGGTGTATAAATATCTCACCAACTAGTAGCTTTAGTTTTACACACCACTCTACCGGATTATTCAAATGATTTGCCAAATAAACACAGTATATTGGAAACTAATGTGATTTTTCGGTTGACATTATTCTACTCAATTTCGTACATTTCATGCAGTCGTTTATGCCTTTTTCAATGCAATGTTTACTACTTTGTTTAATACTATTCTTAAGTGATCTCTCTCGCGTTTACGAAGGCATCCTAATTCTATCGCTAATCGAATAACAAAGGTATATTACGACCTTCAATTCAGTCGATCTTATAATCTCTGCTTTGTTATAATCGAAGCAGTCCGAATTTAAGTCGCATATGTTAGTATATCGGTCTATCGAATATTTTGCTTGAAACAATAAATTCACATTATAAACGTTTTAGTAGGTTCATTTTAATCGTATCTTAATTGGCACTTTTACGACTCCCTGTATTTAAATTTAAACCGGTAGATAACTGTAGTACTTTGTTTTCTAATTCCATAGAATTAGTAGTTAAGATATTCAGAAACTTTCGATGTCGATAAATTGTTTGGTATATTAGTTAAGTGACGCCACATACAAATGAAAACATAAATGCTACAACTGGCATATATTAACTTTACATAAGTACACAATTAAATCCATATCCTTGAAATCTAACTATTTTAGTAAATAAGTAATTTATATTATTATTTTTAATTAGTTTATTTATTTATTTGTATAATTAAAAATAATTGTAAAGTTTGTTTATAGCCTTTTTTATAACATATTAATTTTTAGTTGATTAGTTTCTGATAGATTTACGCGATATTTATTGGAATCTATAAATGAATGCAGATAACTGCGTCTGTTATTTCAGTCGCTGATATTTAGATTCTAAATATCTGTATAGAAATCCTCAAAAGCAGAAGTAAATAATCTAATTTTACATCATATGTTTCTGGTGGTATCGTAATTCCCATTTTACGTGCATAAACCCTTAGTTATGTACAGTTTGTCGATGAGATGTTTTTGTAATGAAATTTAGTGGTGAAATGCCAAATTGTTCATGACAAAATCCCGAGGAACAAATAGCATACGAAGCAAACAAAGAACTTATTTAAGACTCGATTTAAAAACACATAAACTGGAATAACCTGAAGCAAGATCATCAGTAGTTGTTATTACTAAATATATAAATTTAAAATTATCAAAACGAAGTGTATAAAATAGCTGCACATATGAATGCAGTTGATATAAGAACAATGTGACAAAATATGTTATACCAGCAGATCTTTGGGAACTTGTGGGCAATATTGCTTTTCAAAAGGGAAGTGTGCAATGCCAAATTATTTAATTATTTTATTAGATATTTAGAATTGTACTTGATGACGTGCCTGTAAAATATGAGATGATATTCAAAGATCTTGAGAATTCATTTGATAAAGTGACATATTTTACTTGATAGGTCTAAGCTACGGAAAGAGTACTCTAAAAATCTGTTTAATTATATCTGCCTTTCTTTTTGCTTCCTTTTTTTGCATGCTTTCGAAATTACTTTTTTCATTCATGTTGTACATTTTATTAAGTTTAATAATATTATAGTGTGGTTGTATTCGACTTAATCAGATTTCCACATTTACATCTTCAGCTGTCTCTGTACTGTATATCACCGCTATTAAATATAATTGCTAGTACAATCATCCGAACAAATTATATAGCACATGTAGCTCATTATATATTAACATTGGTGAGTATCATAGCTCTGATATAAGTTCGTTGATCTTTCTCACTGTTAAGTAACATCTTACTGGTACAATGCAGAACCCTACACCGGGTACTATGTTGTTTACTATATTTCAGATATAATATTTTATGCTTTTTCTCTGCTAAATAAAATGTGTCATATTTTTGTGATATAAATCAAAATAACAACTTTTTGTGCTCATTCTCCGACTTATCGATAGAATGGCAAACACCACAGTATGGAATTGCCAATTAAAGTCATTGAACGGACACTGGTATCGGTAACGGTATATTGAAATAAATTATGGTATCTTTTTTATAATAATGTACGTAACAATCGATCTTCACTTTGATCATATTCTACATAATCAGATCATGTTACATATTTTTTCATAAAATCATCGCCCAGTAATGCTTTTTCCCTAAATAATGAAGAACATACTGGACTACAAAATACACAACCAATCAAGTGTCCATGCCATTGGTCGGCTACCAATTGGATGAATTCTTTCACAAACGGCTTCTAAATTAAGATTCTTTATCATTAAATCAATTAGCAATCTAACAGCATTTATTTCTTATTCTATTAAACGATGTTCAACTAGATATTACATGTACATTACTTGAGAGAAACGTTTTCTGTACCGCAAGATGGGCAATCTTTTTTGTTTTACCCGTTAACATCCAAACCAGTCGTCCATCATATGGTGCTGTATATTTTTTTGATGGTCTGACTCATATATGTTTGATAAACATCTGTTGCTGCATCATTTATGATTTTCACCACTAATTTTACGAAACGATTAACTTGAATGTCATTATCACTATGATCTGAAATTTCAAATCATTTTATTTCCACACTTTTATACGTAATACGCGTATATCAAATTAACAAATAGAGCATATAATAATTAGAAATTTTTGATATTTGATTTTTGTTGCGCTGATTCATCTGTCTGTATGTAACGATATCGTTTCGGAATATTTATCACTTTTTCTCTTTCAATTTCAGTCAAATCCTAAATTTTGACAATAAAAATATATTTATAATTGTTTTATTATCATTTACTTCACCTCTGTCTATTCGATGCCATCGATAGATCAATTAATAAACTACTATACATTGGACAAACAAATGATTTTTCAGTTGTTGCTAAGTTCACATTTTGACGTCCAAATATTTAATTTTATCCATGTTTCATATAATAACCATAATAACCAAACTCATGTAATTTTTCTGGCTGCAAAATCAAATAAAAGAAACACATTTGGTTTGAACTTTTAAAAACATTCAATGTTTATAACATTTGACAAATGTCAACAAAAAAAAAAAAGAAATGAATGCGCAGCCATAAATGACATTCATTAGTAATTCATATATTTATAGGCGAATAGAGTTCGTTTCATTATTTATAAATTGGCCACTTTTATGATCTAAAAGTAACCGCGAAAAGATTTAACATTTTAATATTTGAATGCTTATTGAATAATTTTTTGTATGCAACTATAATCATATTATTATTAAAATATTTAAGCACATTAACCACACCGTATTGTACGTATTTATTCTTATTGAACTGAATTCGAAAAAAATTACCATACAAATATTTAAATGTTAGGTTCATTACGCGGTTATATTTTAAATAGCAAAAGTGGCCAATTTATGAATAATGAAACTGACTCTATTCGCCATTGAACATTTGACATTTGACAAATGTAAATAAACAGTGATTGATTGTGTTAGTGTAATGTTGTTTAAAATTTATTCCCTATTTTTATTATTATTTTCTTATGATTTTGATCTTTATTAAATGCGGTAGAAGTGGGTGGTATATCCTGGTAGATGGGTGTGCTGAGAAACGCATTTTTTCCCATTTTATTATCCTGAAAACTATTAATTTGTAACTCCTCAAATTATCTGAAATCAGATATTTTAAGATACAAATTTACATTCTCCGAAATGAAAACGCTTTGTGTAGAAGTTAAGAAGGAATGGCTATAAATGTATTCTTGAATTGCATAGGATTGCATTAGTAAAATTTCAATATTTGGGTTAAGTGAATATAATGAGCCAGCCGTTTTTAATAATGGTGAGTGTTCTTTGTACATATTATATAATTTTTCAAAGATTATATCAATAACAAAGTGATGATATTCAGAGTACATTTCTTCCTAACTTCTCCACATATAACTAATTCGTAAAATATTTAAATTTTAATGTATAAAATTAACCTAAAATCGAGTATAACAAATTGAACATTTTAAAAATCAGTATAATTATAATATAAGAGAAATTATGATAAATCTAACATAATAATAACAAAATTCTAACAAATCTGTTTAAACAAACCATTTGCTATTGTTTCGATGGTATTTTTTTATCACAATTGTATGCTTTAACGCAGTTCCATGATGCTTTGATATTGTATTATATGTTAAAAATAGTGCAGCAAATTAATCAACGGTTCCAATAAAATTTTTATTATGTCCTTGTTTTGGAATTGTATCGTTGATTTTCTTCTGTCTAAAAATATAGTTTTTTTCTTTTCGATTACGATATATAACAGTAATGGCGTGCGATCTAGGCTAAAAAGACGGTTTTATAGTCGTGTTTGTCGACTGATTGAAAAAACAACTCAACAACGAACTAGGTAGCTGGGAATTTGTGCAACACTCTACTGAAATATTTAAATGTATAACTGAATAATTATGATTGATCCTATATTTTCCAGTTGGCAAATTTCAATTATAGTTATTTAAGTTTACATTTGATGTTACATGCACATTTGAAATTAACGTCGTAATGCCGCTTAATGCTCCCTTGAGGCGTAAAGGTACATATGATGATGATGATGAATTATGTGAACTATAGTAAATCTATTATCAAATAGATCAACGTTAAATTTTCTTGCATATTTACTTGTAATCCAGTCATATTTATTGTATGTATAAGTTGGGTTTCTAACTGAATTAATTTTTGCCGGGTACATCGACGGTTACCCTCAAGTGATTGTTGCGTTAATTGTACCTAATTTATAGCAAGGTGTGATGTGTCCTGCACCGAGGTGTCATGTAGGTAATCTAATGGTGATGATACTAGTTTTGATGATTGGGAGTATATACCCAACAGCTAGTTTCTATAGTTCTTGCTCATAATTATATGTTCTTTTTAGTCACTTGTCTGACCGTTAGGGAATAACTATAATTCACGCCAAAATCGCACTATTCTAGTTCAAATCACACCTTGTATAGTATGCAAGAATGTGCTTTGATACTATGATCCATGTTACTTGGTTTTCCAGGAAACAAAAGGGGTTTACGTGTAGAACTTTCATTGCTTTCTCTCTCCCGAATCTTGTTCAGACCAAGAATACGTCGAATTCATATTTCTTAAAAAATCTTGTGCCATTTTGGTTGCAATTCATGCTCTTTTACGTTATCCAAAGATCGTCAATGTATTTCTCACGAATCGGAGGCCATTTCAAATGTTGGTAAAAAGTTTCGACACTGCGGATTGCACGTTCACATATACCTGTAAGCTCGTGCAATCGGTATTATTTCCTAAATAAGTAGCGAATCTGGTCCTAGAACTTACTAATTCAGATGTTAAATTAAATTTGACAGTGATACTGCTTCCAAATTTTAAATTTTTACCCTCTAAAACAACTGATAAAAATTATATGGAATCATATAATGTAAACTATACTTCACATTGATGTTAAAAATGTTTTACGTATTTACGTAAATGTCATTATAAATGATTGCAATTGTTTACATATAGTAAAAAATGTCAATAAAAATTATCACGGAATGAAATAACGTGGCATTTATTTATTTAATAAATAAATAATAATAATATTTATTATTTTAAGTTAGATATAGAATAATAAAATAAGTAAAAATGGGTTGTCTTGACGATCCTCAATGTATTTTGTATTTTAGTTCTGCAATTTTTGCTGTCATTGGAATTGCGGTAAGAATGTTGTTGTTTTAAATTTTAATATTTTATTTAATGTTTCTTTTCGTATTTATAATATATAATATATTTCGTTTTATAATCATTTAATGTACGATATATTATAATACGTATGTTAGATATAATTAAATCAAAATATTATATGTACATGGTTTATCAATCCAGCAGTCACACCGCACCCAAAAATCATAAGACTGGACGCACAACTTTAATATTTCATATATTTCATTTTCTTAAATTTTAAAGATGTGTAATTATATTCTTATCTAGAAGACTGCTAAGAGATTTAGTTAGTAGAATTTTCAAATACTATACGTTCACTCAAAGTTTGCCAAATGAAGTATTGTAAATTTATCATACAGTGTAACATATAGGTTTTTATTATATTCTATATTCTATTCTATTCTATTCTTATAATGTAGCACAACTAGAGCCACAATATTTGTCTACGCATTTTACTATACGAGATACAAAAGTTGAACGACTAATGGACCCATGCTAACATTAACAGTGATAGTTGGAAACTGAAGTAGAATTAATCATATATGCTGTAAATTGAATACTATTTATTCCTTATCAGCAGAATAAATCAATCTTTATTATCTTAAGTTATATACCACAAGAGCACATTGAGCGGCATTATAATAATAATTTGTCATTACGTGTGTAACATCCGATGACAACCAAAGTGTGAAGTAAAATAAAATACAAATCTAAGAATTGTACATAATCGACAAACAAGTATAGAATATTGAACAAGTGAGAAAAGGACACTGCGGGATAACTATAAGCACTTCAAAAATATTGCAGACAGGATACAATGATGCAAATCCATATTTAATGAGGGGTACTTAAAGCCTGATAAGAAACCGGAGCTTCGGAACAGAACGTCAAATTAAATCCAGTAATGATGGTTTGATATAAAATGTCGAAGGTCAAAGATTTAGCTCCAGTCTATGCGACATAAAATCAGCATTTCAAAATCTAAAATACACAAAAGCAAGCGGTGCCAGGAATGCTAAAATTGAAATGGATAACATCTCATTTGTATTACATCTCATTATTGGTGATATGGTCATCCTATGATATTCTGAAAGATTGAAATGCCAGACTGATAATCAAGGTGCAGAATAAGATGTTAATGTTTCAAAGCCATGATGATATGCTGTCTTGAAATCGATAATCCAATAATAAAAGAGGTAGAAAGCTTCCAATATTTAGGTGGTGACAAAAATATCGGATCCACGCATACAAAAAGCGCGGTAGGTGTCGGTATTGTATATAAGTTTGTAACAGAGAATACAAATTTCAAGCTCAAAAAATTTTTAAATCAAATTCATTATCGGTACTATTATATGGCCGCGAGACTTGTAAAGTGACATGTCACAAAGTTTAGATGCGCATTTACAATATTTAGGTGAAATAAAATATAAAATGAGAATTTGTGGAGATAGTCGGCTCAATCATATGGCAAGATATGCATTAGACTGGAAAGTAGAAAACTAACGTGACGGTGAACTGTCATTAAAGAGTATAGCACCAATGATAAGATATGATGATATAATGATAATAATGAACATCTTAATCTACTTTGAATAATAATTTCTATAATCAATGCAATTTGCATTGTTTTAAATCAAAATTGTATTTATTAATTTATCGATTGCCAAAAATAAATTTAAATCATTTCTTTTATTTTAGTTTTTCATTTTTATGAAAGCTGTTACCACATTATATCCTGTAATTGAAAGATTTGAAGAAGAGAATTTTTTCATAAATTCAAGAACAAATGAAAGGGAAAAATTCCCATCAATTGAAGACAAACCAACATTAGATGTATCAATTATAATTCCTGCTTATGAAGAAGAACAAAGACGTAAGTGTATTCAATATTAATATATATTAAAATTAAAGTCTTAATTAATTTCCTAATGTTTATCACACAGTACCAATAATGTTAGATGAGTGTATGGAATATTTAGAACAACAAAGTTTTCAATATGAACTTATTATTGTCAGTGATGGCAGTAAGGATAATACTGTGTTGGTAGCGCAAAAATATTCGAAAAAGTATTCATCGGATAAAATTCGTATTTTAAATTTAATAAAAAATCGTGGTAAAGGTGGTGCCATTAGATTGGTAAATATTATATAATAATAAACACAGAAAATATATTGATATTATTAATTGACTTACATTTGATTTTTTTTATGCTTATAAAATAGGGAATGCAACGTGCCAGAGGTAAATATTTATTATTCGCTGATGCAGATGGTGCATCTAAATTTTCTGATTTTAATAAATTGTATGGAAAAATAAAAGAATTAGCAATCGATTGGAATACTAATGCCATTGTTATTGGTTCAAGAGCACATTTACAAGAAGAATCAATTGCTAAGAGAACGTTTTTCAGGTGAATTATATGATTTTTCATACACATAACACAACACCAACGCTAATGTTTATCAAAATTTTAAAATTTTTTCAGAACATTTTTAATGTACGGATTTCATTTCCTTGTTTGGCTAACAGCTATACGTGATGTACGTGATACACAATGTGGATTTAAACTCTTTACACGATCGGCGGCTAAGATAGTATTTTCTATGATGCACATCGAACGATGGGCCTTTGATGTTGAACTATTATATATTGCACAATATTTGAAAATGCCAATAAAAGAAATTCCAATAACATGGACAGAAATCGATGGTTCAAAATTAACACCAATTTGGTCATGGCTACAAATGGCACGTGATTTATTTCTTATTTGGTTTAGATATACAATTGGTGCTTGGTCACTAAAAATACCGAGCCATAAAACATAAATTATAGAGTTTATAATAATCTTATTTCTTAAGTCTTCGTCGTATTCATATTTAATTTTAATTTCCAAAGCCCACAATTATAATATACTTTTATTTTATAAAATAAATTATATGCAATATATACTTTTGAATGCTAAAAATTTTAATTCGGGCAGTTATCATGCATTAATGCAAAGCTAAATTTTTTTTCTGTATCAAAAAGGATAGAAAAACTGACCAGATAGTGTTAAAGAATAGTATGTCCAAATTCAAACGTGAACAAGTGTCTCAAATATAAAAGAAAATAAAAAATGAATTTCATCTAAAATTCGGTAAGACAAACTAGCGCTGATAATATTTCGTCATAAGGGCTAAAAGTGGACTTAGACAACATCGCATTGGCATTAGATCTCATTATTAGTTGAGTGTGGTCAATCGATGATGTTCCGACCTAATGGAAACAGACTATATAATTAAATAAGTACATATTCTAAAAGCCAATAGCCTACGTAAATAAGTAAATAAGTGCGTCCTTCAATATATATATATATATAAACTGAGTTCAGAGTTGATGGCGAAATTAGCACGATTTGTGATTTATTTAACTGAAGTCGGCTTCAAAATTAGCATTTCAGAGACGAAAATATAGTGGATAATTGACTCGTCTATATCATGTATAGATAGTAATAAAATAAATAAATGGATTTTTCAGCAATAGGACAAGGGACGAAATGTTATTGATAGCAGACCTGTAGTGAAAGAAGTAGCGTGATTTGCTTGTCGTCAAATGGACTCTATGTATTAAGAGCGTCTGAAAAATAACTGAATGTAGTAATCACAAATAAAGTAAAGTAGTCTTGCCTATATTCATAAGTAAACTCGCAATTCATGAAATGATGATCATTGACTTGGCAATAACTGAGTACAATTCAAATTAATAAAGCTATGCACGTATCGAAAATCGAATCTGAGACCACTCAGAGTGAGACTATTTCTTTATAACTACCTGTTATAGCCATATATGCGGTGATTTACTATATATGACCATTAGTTGGAAATTTATGTCAACCGCCAATTATTTGTTACATTACTTTTATAACTGTTATATAATAAATTTTACAAAAATGATCATTATTTTGATGTCGGCAACTTAACACACATCCCCTAGTACGGCTTCAAGCTTAAGAATCGGGGATGCTTTAAGTACACATATATAATCAAAATTTAATTGCAATTTCAATACCGCATTCAGTAAAGAGATATTATTTGAAGCATTTATTGGGAATTTGATCCAATTAGTCTAGAATACGCGATAAATTTTTTTGATCAAATATTAAAGCAACGACAGAAATATAATTGGCATCGCCAATTATTGTAGGCCCTGGGAATTGTTTAACGGATCACAACATAATATATAAGTATT
>JANSTX010046650.1:20082-35381 GCA_027564355.1 Penthetria funebris | reverse complement strand
ATAATAGATTCGATTAATAAAATGATATCTATTAAATCGATAATCTCGCCAAACAAAACTGTCAATACAGGCACCAAGACCGTTTTAAATCTGTAAAATTTTATCTAACACAAATTGAATTTAGCTATTTTTATTGATTATGATTATATCCTGTTTCTTATTGGAGGTTCTACTATTTTTTAATTCTAAAGGATCCATCACTTGAGGTGTTATGAATTAGTAGTTTTGTTGTCTTCTTGACAATGTTCAAAATATATAAAATTGCATGAAAAAGCATCTTATTTTATATAACGAAATGCAGACTTCAATGTCTTAAAAACTGCCATTTTTTAACGTATACTTTAGTTTCTAAAATGGATCATATTGGGGAAATTGATTTAATTCAAGTCTGTTCAGTATATGTATTGTTACGAAGAAATGAAGTGTGGAATGTGATTTTATAAAAATTGTTGTGCTTATTACTTTAATGGTTGGTGGAGAGTTTTGTTGAAATGACCAACGGTTGAAACCAAATTATTTGTATGTTCAAGTGATCAAGCCATCGTTTAATTTATCGTCAGCAGAAATGCAATTGTAGTGATATTACGGTATCCAAATTTTACAAATGATTGTACACCAATGCCAATTCATACATTGAAAGGCACTACGATGGACATTTGCCGTATCCAATAAACTGATACCAAATATGCAACTAATTAATACGATGAGATTAAGCATTCTCAGAAAAAGAGTTTATCTTAGAAAAAAAAAAATAAAGATAGCAGCATTTATTAAAATTGGAATATGCACATTAATATCAACTGTTATAAATACAAAAAATATTTCAGACAATTATTTCTTAAATGAAAGTCCATAGCCGCCCTTTGATTCATTATTTTCGTTATTTACATGCTTTTGATCAGTAAAAAACTTCAACTATTTTCTATTGTTATTCTAGGATCAATAAGAGCCAAATAATCATTTGGATTATTAATATTAACACCTATAACATCACTTATTTTAGCTACATTTGTAAAGGGACCAATTTCAGAATTAATATCTTTGTTACCAGTTTCGTAATTGTAACTATTGTGTTGACTTTCATTCTCACGGTTACTGTAACTTTGACTATAACTACTACCATAATGGGTACTCATTGTTTCACCATTACCTTCATATTTATTAGATTGGATATTAAAAGTATTAACTGAACCAGGTACTTGCACTGCTGATCCACTATAAGCGCCATTGCTTTGATACTTATTGCCATCAATATTTAAATTATTTACTGCTGAACCATTACTTTGATAATTATTGTGTACTGTTGATGAACTAATTTTATTTGATTCATCTTTTATAATTGGACCGTAAGAAGAACTGCTTTGACTAACAACAGTACCATATGATCCACCAATTGGTTTTATTTTAATATCTAAATTACTTACGGTATACGTTCCATGAGTAATGGGTTTAACACTTCCACTTCCAATAGTATCTAAAATTGTTGTGCCTTCTAGTTCACCAACACTATTAGAGTTACTACTTTCAGACTTAATACCATTAATATTTGTACTACTGCCCAGACCAATATTAGTTAAGCCTAATAATCCTGCAACTGATGTATTTATTCCATTTTTAATAATATCATTACCTATTTCACTATAAGATATAGTACTTTGATAATTGCCACCATTAATATTTGCACTACCTACTACTGATTCATCTAATTTATTGTTTTGATGATTATTGGTAGCTCCGGATGTGATAATTTGATTTGATCCACCTTTTTTATCACCATTTGAACTACCACTGTGACTACCAGAATTATAAGACGAACTAGTACCAGCACTGCCATTGAATTCAGCATATGAACTACCCTTTTTTTCAACACTATTAACAATATTTGATCCACCAACAATCGGTTTAATATTTCCACTTACAACAGTATTTTCATTTGATGTAACTTCAATGGAATCACCGCTTAATATAGGTGATGTAGAAACTACAATGTCACTACCACTTCCAACATGAGTATAACTGCTGCTTTGAATCTTACTGTTAACAGTACTTACAATTTTTTCTAGCGATGCTGCAGTATTTACTTGATAGTTAGTATTTAAATGTGTTGATGAAATTTGATTTAATTCGCCAAGTGATCCACCATTACTAACACCATACGAACTACTACTTTGACTAATAGCTGCATGTGAACTATCTGAAGTTTTTTTATTATCATGTAATGTTGCAGATAATTCACTAGTTAAAGATCCACCTGTATAATGATTATTGTTTCCTTTTTTCTTTTGATCACTATTACTACCACTGCTATAAATGGAATCGCTACTTGTGCTTTCTAAACTTTGTGACTGTTTATTTGCTCCTTTCACTTCACTATATTGTAATGTATTACCGCCTGTGGTTAAACTGTTTCCATGTACTGCTGCTAAATTCGATACATAAATATTATTTCCATTATTCACAACTGTATTTGAGCCACCATTATATGAACTATCACTATCTTCCTTAACTGCACTTATGTGTGATCCAACTACATTACTTTGATCCTTACTAATAACGCTACTATGAACATTATTTGTACCATCAACTATTTGATGATTGCCTTTGATATTACTATTGGTAACGCCAATACTTACCTGATATTTATTATCTTTATCATTAGTGCTATTAGCATATGTACCACCTATGTTCTGCTTATTTTTTTCACTGGAAGCTAATTTATCAGAATTGCTATGGTAATTATTGTTTTCGAAATTACCAGTCACTGTTAATCCACCTACAATTATGGGTTTACTTGAACTACTACCAACACCATCAACATTATAAGATTCACTGGATTGTTGTTTATTATTTTGAACAATAATGCCACCAGCAGTACCAGCAGATAATCCACCAACATTTTCTTGATATTTACTATTTTCATTAGAACTACTACTCGTACTGCCAATTAAACCAGTAGAATATTGTTGAACATTGACATTGGCATTTGAAGCAGTATTTTGATAATTAGAATTAGCATTACTACTTACATATGAACTAGTACTTGAATCACCCACATTTTTATTACCACCATTACTTGAAGCAGTTACAACTGGTCCACTACTGTGATACACGTTAGCATCTATACCATTATTTGTAGTATATTTCTCTTCGGTGCCACTGCCGTGCGATCCACTGGTGCTGGTGCCACTTAAACCAGACAAATGTTGTTGAATATTAACATTGACTTTTGAATCAGTATTTTGATGACTACTACCAGTATTAACATTATTACTTGTAGATGAATAGAAACTTGAGCCTCCCTCATATTTATTTGTGCTACCACTTGCAGTTGATCCAGTGATACTAGTATGGTGCATGTTATTACCTGTGCTTTGACTTGTACTGGATTCTTCTGTAGTGTCACCTACAATTATGGGCTTACTTGAACTACTACCAACACCAACAACATTATAAGATCCACTGGATTGCTGTTTATAATTATGTTGTTGAACATTGCCATTTGAAGCAGTATTTTGATAATTACTATCAGAATTAGCAGTATTACTTGTAGAAGAACTAGTACTTAATCCACCCACAGGTTTATTACCACCATTACTTGTAGTAGTTACAACTGATCCACTACTGTGATACACGTTATTACCTGTATCTTTAGTCGTAGTATATTTCTCTTCAGTGCCACTGCCATGCGTTTCACTGGTGCTGCTGCCACTTAAACCAGTAGAATGTTGTTTATTATTAACATTGTTATATGAGCTAGTGCTTTGATGATTATTACCAGAAACAACTGTGTTTCCTGTAGATGATCCAGTGCTTACGTTACCTTCATATTTATTGCCACTACTTACTGTACTTGTAGTTAATCCACTGCTGTGGTATACGGTATTACTTGTACTCTGAATTGTACTGTGTTGTTTTTCAGTACTACTACCATAGGATCCACTGGTGCTACCAGTAGAATGTTGTTGCACATTACTATTTCCATTTGAACCAGTATTTTCATAATTATTTCCTGAAATAACAGTATTTCCAGCACTAGATCCAGTACTTAAGTTAGCCTCATATTTATTGCCACCACCAGTGATTGTATTTTGATATTTATCATTATTACTACTTTGAGCTATACCACTACCACTTATACTAGTAGAATGTTGTTGATCATTAATAATACCAGATAAACCCGTACTTTGGTAATTATTTCCAGAAATATTGTTAGTACCTGAAGATGTTCCAGTACTTTGATAATTATTACCAGAAATAATGTTTGTACCTGAAGATGTTCCAGTACTTTGATAATTATTACCAGAAATAATAGTATTTCCACTAGATGATCCAGTGCTTATACCACCCGTATATGCATTACCACTACCACTTCCGCTGGATCCACTATTTACTACAGTTGTGACTGTATTATATGAACCACTGGATGGATTTTGAATAGTATTTTCGCCACCTAAAAAAAGCATTGGGTACTTGTTAGCAAATGTTCCTTCAAATTCATGTGTGTCATCAAAGTATATTTTGTCATTATCACTAATTTCCGATGAATGGTGGTCTACGATTGCATTGGAATTTTCTTTAACAATATTTTTATTAAATTGATTATATGATGAAACTGTTGGTGATACTGCCTTATATGAATTTGAACTATATTCTTTTTGTGTAACACCATACTGAAAGTAAATGTATTAAAAATAGTTATTTCAAGAATTTAAATATGTGAATACATTAACTAACAAAGTAATCCAACCTACATACATAGTATTCTAGAACTATTCAAAAATGTAATTTGGACGATTTTTATCATTTACTAAAATTACTGAATTATGCGATTAAAGTGGTTCCACATTTAAAAAGTTCAGCAGAATTAATTTGTGCAAGGTCTAAATAGTTTGTTGGTCAGATATCATCTTCATTCAGTTTCCAGGTATCCTTTTTACCGAAATATTTGTCGATTACCTTTTATTATTTTACTAATAATGGGTTAATGCAGTAATGCAGATATTCTGATTCAAAAATGTTGTAAAAAAGGTATTAGTTTAAATGCTCTACATAACAGTACATGTTTTTGTCTCAATAGTTGTAGTCATTATATTAAAAACATCTTATAAGTTAGTAATTTATAATGGGAAAAATTCAATATCGCAATTCTTCATAATAAAATACCATTCACAATAAGAAGAGTTAAATTCACAATAAATGAATATTACTTCTTTTGTTCACTTTTTTAAGAGAATTCGTAAACTATTTCATTGTGAACGTTACTCAAAATGTTAATGAATTTGCTAAAGTTTAAGAAAAAGCTCATTGCAAGGCTTTACGAAAGCAGCAAAGAAAATATCAAACTAAAAATATTTGCATTCGATGCAAGGTTAATTGGAAATACACTTGCACCAAAATGTTTCCTTTAATAATAAATTATAATCGAATAAAATTTAATGGTCAACAAAAAAATTGTTTTGATGGTCTTTGGGTTTGAAGTCCTTGATTTATCATCGTTTATTGGAATGTCGTAAACTACGTTTGAGTGTTAACAGGCAGTAGATTTAATTAATAAAAATATACACTTTATTATTTTGTCACTATAGAAAAAAACGTCATCGCTTAAATTTAAGATCAATGGATCATAACGAATAATTTAATAAGGTTGTCCTAATATATTAGATAATCTGTAAACTTCGAGATTTCTGCAAAACATGCTCTAAGCATATTAACTGAAATAAAATAAAAATAAAAATAAAAATGTCATTTGCACAAAACAAAGTGTAATGAAATTATTGTAATTAAATTAATTCGTTGAATGATTATTTTTTTTCGTTGAATGCACAAAGGTTCGTAATCAACATAAGCAGGTACTGACAACGACAAAGGTTTCAATTTATTTCAAATGCAGCCATATAACCAACTATTGAAAAACTTAAATTCCAATGTGAAATTATTTTATGCTTAATATGGACAATGTTTAAGGATGATGGATCATGTCAAACATTAAAATGAAACATTTATTTGACGAATTTATCATCTAACGGCTGAAGTGATGTTCAAAATTCGGCCACTTATTATTCCTAAATCGTTTTTGAGAACTACAATGCGTGAATATACAAAATGATGACATCCACATTTTAGGGTTAAAGGATACGTTTAAATCGGCATATGTCGGGATTTGTGTTAGTCTAAAAACAAGGAAACTAACTAAACCAAATATTGTTTCTTAAGTCTATCTCTCTCTCTGTCTCTCTCTACAATTAATTAAAAAATAATATCCTTTTTATAGTTTTTCGAAATAAAAATTTGTATTTTTAAATACTTACGCTTAACACTGAATTCACTAGAACAACACTAATTAATATTTGTTGCAACATATTTTTTTTAATTAAACTCTATGAGACCTCTTTCAAAAGCAATTAAGATGTTTCATATAGAAAGAAACATTTAAAACTGAATATTTTTTTAATTTAATAAAATTTTTTATCACAAAAATATTCTACGAATTTTGATTCACGAATAAATAGCAACGCATTAAAATCCACATATACTCATACTCATACGTATTATGTTAAACATAAAATAATCCGTTCAAAATACATTTTATTTTAATGACGATATCCATTTAATTAACTAAGGATAACCGGATAAAATGTCAGTAATAGACCTCCACATTAAAAGTAATATCTTATGTTATCTTCTACACATTCATTTTATTTTAGACCAAAAAGAAAAAAAATACACAACTCTGAATTTAAATTTTGAGATGAATAACTTACCGAATATTCGGTGAGATTTAAAAAGAAAATTCATATTTCTACTTGCATAATTTAAAAAAAAAACTTTCATCCTTGTGTCTTTTCCGAGAATAATTAACTAATGACAAACCGCGTGACTGTATTCAAATATCATCTCGACTAAGGCCTAACTAGCCAGAGATGCTACTACTTCACAAGTCATTCTAATTTTAAATTCATGTTTGGCTCAGTTTGTAATTGCAGATAAATGTCGTTGCAACGAAGTCATCTAAGTGTACTCAATTATTAAAAAAAAAAAATAATTTGTTGTAATTCCGATTTGTAAATCTTTGTTAGGTTTAGGAACAAATAATGCTGATAATTTTGAGTACGCACAACGTTGTCACCTAATGAACGAAGACTTTGGACATTGGTTCAAGATCTATATAACGACTACCGAGAATTCATAAATGTCATACACAATTTTTATCCAAAATTTATCGACTAGGTATATCTTTCTTTGTGATCAATCCATTCTATAGACACTCGAGAAGAAGTTTTTAGAACTATTGGTTTTATTGTATTATTGTAATATTTTCAGAGCATGTGTATGAAAATATATTTATCATATTTCTTTGTCTGATTTTGCACACGGTTAATTTTAATTGTGCTGCTTATTTCCAGCTGGCCAATTAGTCTTTCCATTCCTTTAAAGTTTATCGTTATAATTGTCGATTATAAAGGAGTGTGTGGAAGGTCAATTAGGATATTTAGAACATCCATGCTCGATAACGTTAATCATTCCCAAACTGTGATCTAACTTTATTCCTATTTCAGTCATGCCAGGATATAACACTTACTGTGATATCCTGGAGATTTTCAAGTTGAACAATTTGTTAATTTTGCAGCCACTTTTAGAGTGTACCGAGTTTTCATTTTTCATATACGAAGTAAATCAGCCAAAAAAACGGACTGTTAAATTTCAAAAAAAAAAAAAAAATATTATAGTATCAGGAAATACCAGAGAAAACCTTAATAATTGAGATTTATTTATTTTTATTAAATTTAATATTTTAAAAAATACGTATGCAAAATCATGATATTAATTTATGGGTACATTCAACGTATTATTCGCATATGCATATCTCTTTCAAAAGATTATAAGACTATACAAGTTAACTACTATAGAATCGGGCATACGTCATAAAAATTTAATTCTCATTCTTGCTAAACTGGATATTCAAATTGACTAGTAGGTAATCATAAAATTTAATGTGTTTTAAAAATCGTAAAAAAAAATAACATTTATTTGTTTCAAAGATACAAGTGTATTTAGTAACTAAAAACAGTAAATATATGTTAATTTCAAAACATATTTTCTATTGACGACTACCATCGCAAACGACAACATGGTACTTCAGCAACTGTTACTACTTTTGAAATTTCAACTACATTGCTAGTACTATCTTTAAATTCATTGGTTTGTCCTATATTCGACACATATCCATTAAGTTGCTGTGTTAATTTAATATCTTCTATTTTATCTTCACTACTAGTAATAATATCATCATTTTGATGAAAACTGCTTCCCCCTTCAATAACACCACTTGGCAATTCAATGTTACTAACTTTTTCAACATTACCAGCATTTTTATCATCATAGTAAATAATTGGTTGTACACTACTAAAACTACTAATATCATCAATTTGATGTAAATTACTGCCGTCAATATTAAAATTAGATACACCAAAATTATTTACAGTTTGAACATCATTAATATCACTAATTGGATCATATGAACCACTACCTGAATAATCATCATCATCATCAAAATCACCACTGCCATAATAATTATCATCTAAATCAGATTCATTTACCTCATAAGTATTATCAACATTATGCTGAGGAAAATTGGAAATTGGTGTAATAATATTCTCGCCATCATATCCGGTAATGTTACTTGCTGATATAAGTCCAATTTGATCAAGATTATTATGATAATTGTTTGATGAATGGTGATGATTGTTATTGTGAGATGAATGATGGCCATGCGATGAGTGATGAGAATTATGATGATGGTTATTATGTGAATAATGTTGATTACCGTTATTATGATGGTGATTATCTGGATAATGATGATAATGATGATGTTGATGATGAATTTCCGCTGGATGATTGTGATTATGTGACTGATGTTTGTGTGACTGATGTTTATGTGACTGATGTTTATGTGAATGATGTTTATGTGATTGGTGTTTATTTGGATAATGATCTTCTTGTGACGGATTATCGCTATGTGACGGATTTATGGTTTGTTGTTGATTTGATTCGACATTAATTTGAATACGTCCCTTTTCGCTATCTTTTCCTTTATTGGCAAAAGTCAAATCATGATTACTTAATATATCATATTCATGTTTATTTTTGACATCATTAATTTCAAATGCATTTGCTACAGTATTAGTCACCACTTGATGACGTTCATGTTCGTTCTTCGTATTGTGAATTGTATTGGTATCGACTAATAAAGGGACATTTATTCCATAATTAATTTTAACGGGAACAGACGATGCTACTGGTTCTTTAACTTTAACATTGTTATTATCAGAAGTATGTATTTGAAAAATTTCTTGTAATTTTGCCTCCAAATTTTGAGGTTGATCGATTTTGGCAGTATTGTCCAACGATAATTTACTGTGCGCTTTGTGATGATGAGTATGGTGCTAAGAAATTAAATATAAAAACAAAATATAAAAATGAATTTATTTATATACGACAATGTCTACATTTTTTTTATATATTGCTATGTGAACTTAAGATGATGAGGTGGCGAACTATGATCAACACTACTCAACCCATCTGTATTTTTATGCGGATTCATTTGTAACTCGGTTACGGTAAATGTCGGTAGGTAAATGTAAGTTTAAATGTAGGTTGACAAATGATATCAGAATCTCGCTCTATGCGGGCCGTTGGGATGTAGGGCTTTATATGATGTTTATAGTTTTGGTAATTATATGAATATTATATTTGATAATAAAAATTATTGTTATTGATAAAAGGCAACCTTAAATTTCTCATTCATGGCGTGTCAACAAATTTGATTTGAATTCACAAATAGAACAAGTATTGCTAGTAATTACCGTATTGCAATATTTTTGAATTTGATATTTTAATAATAAAGTGATATAATAATTGGTAAATTTCATTGATATATCATTGCACTTAAGAAGTGGAAAAAATGGTTTATGCAAAAGATCGCCAACAAAATTAGTGCTTTAAATAGTCACAGATATACCATAAAGATGAGAAATCAATTAAAACTTCATTTAATATTTATTTTTATGACCATCTTTTGTCATAACCAATTATACTACAAATGTTACAGTAATAAGAATATGGGATCTACTTTACGCTGAATATTTAACTTTATACGATTTAAAGGAATTTCATTGAATTATATTTTATATTATGATATATGGTAAGGACATCGTTAATATTAATCTATTATATATTTTAGTTTTATAGATGCCTGTATAAGATGAATGCATTAACTTAAAATGTAAATACTATTTTGCATTAGATATACTTTTGGTGTCAATAATATGATTATAAATAATGTTATCACTGTGTGACAATCAACAAAACTTACATTAATAAAATGCCATGGATGCTTGAGAATTAAATTAAAATCATAGCAAAGATAGCGAATTTGTTGAGCACGTATTTTAAATTTGATGTGCAAAAGCTTTTTATTGGTCAGCTTTAGAGTCTGCGAAATTTATTATACAATTTCATAATTAACTAAAAATTTATTAAAATTATTACTTAAATGTAAAACTTTTGAAAAAAAGCAGATAGAAATTCGTTTACATTGACTACAGATATGATAACAAACAATGTCAATGTTATTCCATATTTAATATTGATCAATTCGTCCAGATTTCTCAAAACTAGCATATCTAATTGTTATATGGTAAGACTTCGAAATTCTACATTTCGTCTACGTTCTGTTTGAAAGTTTCTATTAAGGAAACATATCTACACTTTTCATCTGAAAATTGTAATGGAAATAGTGAGTACAAGTAACAGCAATTATTTAAATTAAATTTAGCTACTAATTAAATTACAAGTATTTTTAATATCGTGTATATTACACATTGATGTAAATTATCGCCAATATTTAACCATAAACGTAAATTAAATTTAAGTGATATTCACATCAAATGGAATAAGCTAAAGTAAGTATACAGATTGCAACAGATGTGCTAAATATTTAGCATAAATATAACAATTAATCCTTTAAAAAATTAACTTACACTCTCAATAAAATTTGCTAAAACTAAAAACACGAGTACTTTTACAAAAATCTTCATTGTAAACATTATTCTTACAAGAAACAACAAAAAATGTGCAAGTTTAATTCAAATTTTAGAGACGTTCTATATTCAAAGAAGATTCAAATTTGACTAATGAGGAAGTTGATTTTGTGACAAAATACGAGTTGTTTGAAACAAGATTATTAACAAGAATTTTCAAAATTATTAAAACTTGTGTTTTATACCTTTGGAATCGATTGGCTAGTTTCTTTAAATGAATTTTTTTTATTTTATTTATTTTTTAATTACTAAAAAATGACTCTACTAAAATCAGGTTATGCCAATTCTTTTGGATTCATCATTTAAATACACTAAATAAGTCACTGTTAATGAATTATAAAATACTCATTCAACATGTTTATAATGGCACTACATATATTTTGTAGGTAAGAGAACGTTATGCAGTATTAATAAATAATATCTCCTTCTAAACTCAGACATAAATCGACTCCATTTATTACACAATTTACTAAAACCTCAATCAGACTCTAGAATTTTTTTTTTGGAATTATGCGTCTTGAGTGTAATCAAAATACTAAGGTACACATAATTAATAATACTGACATTTGAATTATTTGTTTTAAGTGAAATGTAGGTTCAAATGTATATCGGACAGATTTATATTTCTTTTGTGGTCAAAGTGGCAAATCTCAAAAACACCAGTAACTTCTGACTAGTTTTAAAATTTGTCAGAGTTTCAAAACCATTAAATTCATTATGAATACTGTTAATATTTTAACTAGTATATTGATTAAGTTAAATGTTGCTTTTAGGCGACATCAGACAGAAATATTATTTATATTAAAATGAATACGATTTGATTATTTATCAAGGATCGTGGCTACAGGTTTATAATAAAAATCAGTCAAAAACTTCAATTAATAAAAATAAATTATTCAATAACACTAAATTTATAGATATAGTCTGGCTATTATGACTTATAATTTATGAGTTACTCGTATATATTTGATCGTTGAATTGTATTAATAATTAAATTATCGGATTGTAAGTACTAGATAATTCGATGCTAAACTTAACGATTCTGTTTTTGATTTAATTTAATTAAAATTTAGATTTAAACATTCTATAGATTTTTAGTTTGATTTGGATATCATTGGCAATATAATATTGGTAATTTTAACACTATTCTAGTAAATTTAGTCAAAACTGCTCAAAAATGATTTGTTCAATGTTTAACATTCGCAACATGTTCAATTGTATGTAGAATGGCGGAAGAAGATTTGCGGTTTGAAGGACACAACGATTGTTAATATAGTTCGAGAATAATAATACCACAACACACAACCATGTCGCTTATCTTCCACGTATTAAATAGGATAAGCGAAATTCTATTGGTATGAAATATCACGAGTCACGTCGACGTAGTCTTTCGATAATATATTCAGATACTAACTCATCGGCATTTAAGATCTTCACATGGACTGCTTAGTCTCTACACGTGACTACTCATCAAAAATATTATCAAGTACTAGACGATGCAACAATTTTAGTCATGATACATGAGAATTTTGCATTTTCTTATCAAAATGAATGACATTGAAATTTAAAATCAAAACATTTATTAGTTTTAAATTATAATTTATTATGCCTATTTAAAATGCAACTTTAAACAGAAAATAAATTGCTTAATTAAATAAAATATAGTATTAACATTTAGAATTTAATCAATATACAATAATATAATTAAAAATTTTAATTTTATCATATATATATATATAATATTGTTATATTTTAAATTTATTACATTTACCAACGAGTATCGCAACATGGTTTAGCATTATTTATTCCATTGTTAGTTACACTGCCACTGCTAGATTCGAATTCATCGGCACCAACACGAGATGCAACAGGTGCAACTATAGAACTGCTTGTTTGAAAATCACCTGTATATCCACCACTAACAGCACCAGAAGCGCCTCCATTTATTCCACCGCTTAATCCACCACCAATTCCGCCAATAGCTCCACCGCTGATACCACCGCTGGCACCACCACTAATGCCTCCATTTATTCCACCACCGATTCCGCCAATAGCTCCGCCGTTAATACCACCGCTGGCACCACCACTAATACCTCCATTTATTCCACCACCAATTCCGCCAGCAATTCCACCACCAATTCCACCACCAATTCCACCACCAATTCCGCCACTAGCTCCACCGCTGATACCACCGCTGGCACCACCACTAATACCTCCATTTATTCCACCACCAATTCCAGCACCAATTACGCCAATAGCTCCACCGCTGATACCACCGCTGGCACCACCACTAACACCTCCATTTATTCCACCACCAATTCCGCCAATTATTGCACCATTACCATCAGTTACACAATTATTAGTAGTTCCGTCGAACTTGCAATCAAATGTAGAACCTCCTCCAATGAAACCACCATTAATTCCTCCAGCAGCTCCGCCACCAATACCTCCACTTATTGCACCATTACCATCGTTTAAACAATTATTAGTTGTTCCGTCGAATTTGCAGTCAAATGTAGAACCTCCTCCAATGAAACCACCATTAATTCCTCCAGCAGCTCCACCACCGATTCCTCCAAAACCACCTCCACTAATTCCACCAGTTGCACCTCCAGCAGCACCGCCACTAATTCCACCACTAGCACCTCCACTAATGCCACCACTGGCACCTCCACTAATGCCACCGCTTACACCGCCACCAATTCCTCCACTTAATCCACCACCAATACCTGCGTTTGCTCCACCACTAATTCCTGCACCTATTCCACCACCAATTCCTCCACCAATTCCACCACCAATTCCTCCACCAATTCCTCCACCAATTCCTCCACCAATGCCTGCATTTGCTCCACCACCAATTCCTCCACCAATGCCTCCATTTAATCCACCACCAATTCCTCCACCAATGCCTGCATTTGCACCACCACCAATTCCTCCACTTAAGCCACCACCAATTCCTGCGTTTGCTCCACCACTTAACCCACCACCTATTCCTCCACCAATTCCCCCACCAATTCCACCACCAATTCCACCACCAATTCCTCCACCAATGCCTCCATTTAATCCACCACCAATTCCTGCGTTAGCTCCACCACCAATTCCACCACCAATTTCTCCACCAATTCCACCACCAATTCCTCCACCAATGCCTGCATTTGCTCCACCACCAATTCCTCCATTTAATCCACCACCAATGCCTCCACTTAATCCACCACCAATTCCTGCGTTTGCTCCACCACTAACTCCTGCACCTATTCCACCACCAATGCCTGCATTTAATCCACCGCCAATTCCAGCGCCGATTCCGCCACCAATGCCTGCATTAGCTCCACCACTAATGCCTGCATTAGCTCCACCACCGACTCCAGCACCGATTCCACCACCAATTCCTGCGTTTGCTCCACCACTTAATCCACCTCCAATTCCTCCACCAATGCCTCCATTTAATCCCCCACCAATTCCAGCGTTTGCTCCACCACTAACTCCTGCACCTATTCCACCGCCAATGCCGCCACTTAATCCACCACCAATTCCAGCGTTTGCTCCACCACTTAATCCACCACCAATTCCTCCACCAATTGCCCCACCAACTCCACCACCAATTCCTGCACCAATTCCACCATTAGCACCTCCGCTGATTCCTCCACTTGCACCGCCACTAATTCCACCACCAATGCCTCCAGTTAATCCACCACCAATTCCTGCGTTTGCTCCACCACCAACTCCTGCACCTATTCCACCACTAATTCCTCCACCAATGCCTCCATTTAATCCACCGCCAATTCCTGCGCTTGCTCCACCACCTATTCCTCCACCAATGCCTCCATTTATTCCACCACCAACTCCTGCGTTTGCTCCACCACTTAATCCACCACCAATTCCTCCACCAATTCCACCACCAATTCCTCCACCAATTCCTCCACCAATTCCTCCACCAATTCCTCCACCAATTCCTCCACCAATTCCTCCACCAATGCCTCCATTTAATCCACCACCAATTCCTGCGTTTGCTCCACCACTTAATCCACCACCAATTCCTCCACCAATGCCTCCATTTAATCCACCACTTATTCCACCACCAATGCCTCCATTTAATCCACCGCCAATGCCTGCTCCGATGCCACCACCAATGCCTGCATTTGCTCCACCACCAATTCCTCCATTTAATCCACCACCAATGCCTCCACTTAATCCACCACC
>JANSTX010046650.1:7059-18698 GCA_027564355.1 Penthetria funebris | reverse complement strand
AACTCCAGCACCGATTCCACCACCAACTCCAGCACCGATTCCACCACCAATGCCTGCATTTAAGCCACCACCAATTCCTGCATTAGCTCCACCACCAACTCCACCGCCAACTCCAGCACCGATTCCACCACCAATGCCTGCATTTAATCCCCCGCCAATTCCAGCGCCGATTCCGCCACCAGTGCCTGCATTAGCTCCACCACCAACTCCAGCACCGATTCCACCACCAATTCCAGCGCCGATTCCGCCACCAATGCCTGCATTAGCTCCACCACCAACTCCAGCACCGATTCCACCACCAACTCCAGCACCGATTCCACCACCAATGCCTGCATTTAAGCCACCACCAATTCCAGCGCCAATTCCTGCATTTGCTGCACCACCAGCACCTGCATTTATTTTGCCACCACCACCAAATCCACCAAAACCACCACCACCAAATCCACCGAATCCAGTACCACGTCCTCCAAATGTATTAGCATAGTCTATACCCTTTTGACCAAAACCTCCAAAATTTTGACCGAACTGTAAAATAATGGTTATTGAACATTAATTTTAAAACTTGTCAACAAAATGTAAGAGAATGTGGTATTGTCATTTATGAGTCGTAGGTTTATCATCTATTAAAATGAATTGGATGAAACTGATGTAGATTCTAGTAGTATAATATATTTTGGTAGCTTAATACTATTGATGTATATGGTACTCGTAGATACTCATTAATACATAGTGAAGGTGATACGACTATAGTATTTGTGTACATCTCTATGCTGTGTAACCATCATCATTGATGTTGTAGTCAACTCTGATAGAATCATTCTAATTTTCATGTATTTTCCTAACTTTAATTAATTTTTCCAATATCTCAAGACATATTTTAAATAAGCCGTTCTATTTATGTTATATTCTCATTATAAATCCCTGTTAAACGTTACTAAGGACAATGCTGTCTAGATAATATTGTAAGCTGTCATTAAGATATAGTGAGATTTATTTAAATGGTCATTAGGGATCTATTTAATACATTGCTCCGTTATCGTAAATAATGATCCAATATTAAATATGCTGTGCACATTAAAATTAAAAATTAATTTTAAATTCTTTAAGTTAACCAATACAAAATAATTATCCTTTCGCGAAAGTTCGGTAAAATGGGAAATTTATTATATTCAATGCACATTCTCCATAAAACACTAGTCATTTTAAAATTTACTTACACTTGCTACGGCATTAAATACCACCAAAAAGGCAATTAATTTAAAGGACATTTCACTTAAATTAAATTTCAATTTTTCTTATTTTAATATAACTGACACTATAAAATGGTATCACAAATCCTGTGACTAGATGTGATATTACTAAATGTTTACTGCAAACTGATCTAAAATCAACATTTACGGAATTACTTATATCTTAAACCGAATTACTGATTTTTTTAAATATCATCAGAGTTTAGTAATTTAAATTTAAATTTTATTTATTATCAATTAATTTGATGTAGATCAACCAGAAATATGTTTTTTTGCAATAAAAGTTAAATTTGTGAAATGAAATGCTGATGTTGTTAAATGTTTACGGGTTTTTTGAAACTCTTTATCATAATTGATGATATTGATGATAACAGTGCTGTCCCTAAATTGGCCATCCATTGTAAAAATTGTAATTGATGACATGGTCACTGGATGGGAAGTATATTAAGTTGTCGATTGCCTTCGAGCAATTTCAGGTATCAATAGTTTGAATGTTTTCTATACATACCCATTGAAAAAGGGTGTCTTATATAGCATCATGATAAATAAATATTCAAAAAGACTAAACTCATAGAGATTTATCCGAAGACATACAGATCTAAAAAGACAAATTTATGTAAATAAACCTGAAGAAGGATTATCAAGTGACATTCTCAAGATATTTTCGTTAGAGCTTTAGTGCATTTTAAATCAGCAAATCAATTTTCTGAATTTAAAATATCGCCTATTTCCCATTGTTTGACGAAAGACGAACTTGTTAGTTTATCGTTTTCAGGTTATCTTTTATAAAAGCTTGTAAATATGGGCTCAGAAATTTGGTTTAACGCTACTAATCATCATTCATATTATTTTTAGTGAAGGATGATTTGGGATAGTAATGCCGAACAATGCACTGATGTAAAAGTCTCGAAAACATCGTGATTGACTAGTATTTACAATTAAACATTTAAAACTCTAGTATTATATAATCTATGAAATTTGTATACTCATAAATCTACGAATTCACGAAAGCCTTTCTAGTCATCATTTTAGAACGTTCAAATTGCTCAGTTGCAACTACTTTCGATTTAACTCAACTGTTCATTTGCATAGTTCAAAAAAACTTAGTAGTAGATTTTCTGTTACTAGTCTTCTATCTAATTTTAATGTCACATGGAACTTGACGTCTCTTTTCTGACCACTACCACCAATTCTATATTACTTTAAGTATTTCAATGTTTAAAATGTTTTAATGGAATGTGCCATTATCATCACATAACGTGTTTTCATATATATAACAGCAATGATAAAGTCATTGTAAAACTGCAATTTTATTTTATTTTTTATCTACAATTGAGTCAACTGATGATGTGGATAATATTTCACTTCTCACTAAACGTTAGGATATTGTTATTAAATTCAAATTAAAAAAATATGGTCAAAAATTTAGTAAAAATGTCTTTTGCACAGATATCATCTCATCACACATTTCATAAATCATTGCAATTAAATTATTTATTTAATTATGCTTACCAAAAACTTCCCAAATTTTGTTTTATAAACAATTATTTTTTTATATTTTTTAATTGGCAAAAGTTTATCATAAACTCCAACGAATGTAGGATTTTAAGGAATGTTCGCAATTGCAAAGTTTTCCGTTTCTTTCACATGCAGACGTAATATGTTTAAAAAAAGCTTTCATTGTAAAATTAATTGTGGAATATGTTTAATGATGCAGGATTACGTCAATTATTTTGCACTCAACTCATATTAGTTGTCGTTTTTTTTTTTAAAACAATCACAGAATGCGAACCTTAAACCTAACACAAATTAATTTTGTATTATTGCTCTAATATCCGAAGTTGGTGTGACTGGTCGATTGAATCGTGCAAGTATCTTAGTTTATTTTTTTCCAAAATATCATCAATTGTCTTCTAATTGAAAAAAATAATTTCAATCACAAATTTGGCCAAAAAACTTAACCCAAACATTACATATTGAAGTATAGTAAATGGCCGTAAATTATTTTAAATCTTCTTTATGCAAATCAATATTGAACCTTTTGATAAGACGATGACATTGATAATCAAAATAGATATAATATTACATGTATTTGCATATAGGAAAAAAGTGATTCCTAACAGTTTGAATATATGAATTTTAAATTGTATAACCGTGAAATTTAGAATTTAAATTTACTTCGATAAAATATTCTGTCCATTAATTTTTAAACTAACAAAACAGGGTTTCTCGTCCCACAATAAGGATGCATTCTAATCAATTATGTAAACTATTTGTTGAAATTATATGCGTCTTGAGTCATCTAAATACTAAAGTACATTTTTTACAATTTTTTATCTAGTATAATACTGACATTTAAATTATTTGCATTAAGTGAAATCCAGGTTCAAAAGTATATCAGACAGATTTAGTTGATATGATCATTTTATTTGATTGGTAGTTATTGTCTTCATTTCAGATCTATCAAATCCATTATAAATAATGTTAATATTTTAACTATTATTAAATAGTAGATAATATTATTTGTAATAAAATGGAGTCGATTATTTATCAAAAACATAGTTTTGTAGTCATGGTGATCAAAATATTAATTGTGATCCACAAGAGACGAAGGCCAAAGTAATTGGGTATTGATAAGTTATTTTCCCTAAAGCCCAAACAGATCCAAAGCATCTTGGAGGCAATAATTCTGTAAGATGTGCTTTAGATTGAGAGAAATTAACCCTGATCCTAGAGAATGAGTAGAACGGGATTGCATAATAAGTTTTTTTTTTGTGGCGTTTAGACATTTATTTAAACCATCACTATATATTAAACAATTCATGGCTATTCATTTGTGAGTTACTCGTATATAGTTGATCTTTAAATTGAATTAATGATTAAAATTCAGGATTGCTAATACAAGATAATTTATTGCAAACTAACCTATTTTTGTATTTTTATATACCTACTCTTATTTGTTTCATTAAATTTGATTAAATTTTAAGATTCAAAAATTCTTTATTTTATATATTTAAAATTTTAATTAATGCTTATTTAATATGTTAGCATCCTAAAAATACGCATAATAATACTATAATATTAATGTAAACCTGATTTAAATATTATTGTTAATAAACTTATTGGTTATTTGAGAAGTTGTTCTAACAAATTTAGCCAAAATTATACTGCAGTTTTATACAGAAATGATTTTACTCAATATGCTTCATATATTGTTGTATAAAGAGTTGAAGGAGACAACGGTGGCGTTCATAGTTAGAGAATATGATTAGCACAACCAACAACGATTATCCTCAATTTCAAAGAATGAAACGGGATAGTGTTAAATAGGTAGTGTGTAGCATCAAAGCTAAGGAAGAATAGATTACATCAACTGTTTAGTCCTTCATAAAATACCTTTTTAATTTCATTATAATCTTGTCCAAGACGAGCGTGTATAATTGTAATTAACTTTATAAATGCGATTAACTTTATAATATTCAACAAAGATGACATCCCACATCCAATTATCATATATAAAATTTCTATTATGAACAATTGCTTTCCATTCTGTTAAATTAAAATCAGTCAACCATACATCATTAATAATAAAAGGACTCAATATTGATGCAACTGTAATTGAGTTTAACTACAACACATTTAGGGTGTTACAAACCCTCTTTTAATGTATTGTATTGCGAATATAATTTTACCATGACTTATAGCATAATCGGCTATATCGATCATCTGAATTCTGAGATAGCTGAACCTTAGTCCTATTCATGAGCAAAGTATTCAGTTTCAATATTTTTTAACGGGTCTTTTTTGGACCAGATCCAATGGTTACAACAAAAATTCGTTTATTCCGGCAAAAACTTTTTAAATCATCTTTATCCAGTTGATTATATATAATATGTTTCAGATTTCTCGATCATTATTATCCGCTAAACCGTGTTTGTTACTTTGTGTAAAGTAGTATAGTGTCACCAATTACAAGATTATGACCATCATGATCATGACAGAGTAGTTGACTGCAAAACAACTTTTTATCTAAACCTTCTAAAGTAAATATAAATTATTGTTACAAACTACTCATGAATATTATTGTGATTATTCGATCTGATATAAGATTCCTGTTAAAAATGCTACCATTTGTACACTCAGCAATACACCGATTTCATTTTTATATAATTCATATATGACTTGATTTTGTGGTCAGCTTCATTAAGTTTAAACATTTTTTTTAACATCATGCCAGATTCATATTTGACGTCAGTAACAAATTCTTAAGAATAAGAAAATTATAATTTTACCTCTGATGTAATCTATGGATGACGAAGATTGAATTTTATAAAAAAAATGTCCAATAGCATCTCGTTTACAATTCCTTGATTTTATTGCCAAAAATAATAATAATCATACTATTATTTATGTTAATTCTCATGTGTTTCACCTTTACCTTAACGTCATATACAGAACAGGAGAATATACATCAATACAATATATTGATAATAACATTTAATGATATGAGAAAATAATGAAATGGAAAACTTAGGAATAAAATAGTAAACATCAAAGTATAATGATGTAAAGTAAATTAATATTTAAATTTTATGGTAAACATTTACGCCACTATCTAAACGCTCACAAGTATATAAAACATTAATATGCTAATTCGACCAAAATAGTTTTTTTATAATTGTCTTGCTCCTTGGCACCAAATAAACTAAAGAATTGGTAATATATTGGTTTACGTTTAATGTCAAAAATGCAACTTTAAAAAAACAAGAATTAGAACTCATCTGTTATGGGATTTATTTCGATTCTCATCTAACAAATTCAATTCTCAGAAACAACTGCGATAATAAAAAGAATATCTGTATTCGTTGCTATTCCTTACAAATCTCAGTAAAAGAAAGGTGGTAAAAATAACCATGTGAGTTATCTCTAAGCTAAGTCACTCTAATTACACAAATAGAAATTAGATAAGGTAGGATGATGCCGGCAATTGGCAGATATGTAATAATAATATTCAGCAATTGTAAATGCCAAATATGGTAAAGATGATCTTGATTTCATCAATCATGATTGAAAGCAATTAAAATCAGTGATAACACATGGAATTATAAATAATGAAAAGAGGAAACATAAAATAAAAAGTCAGTGACACAAATGTAAGAGATGTACGACGTCAAACGGATAAATAAAATGAGAAAAGTACACAATGGGTTATGCATAAACACTTCTCATAATAAAATAGAGCTGAAGGTGCAACAGAACTGAATGCCCAATTCAACCAAAAAAATAAAGCTGTTTACTATAAAATGAGACACACCAAATGGACAGGCGAATAGAATACTATTGGTTCACCGATTGCTGACCGAATGAAAAATAAAACTGATAATCAAAATGCTGATGAAGAGCAACTTAATTATGTGTGAGAACTGGCATGTTATCGTCTTAATAAACAAAACAAACAAATTTGTTGCAATTGTTATTAACGACATTCAAAGAATCGATCAAACGATTGTTCGCTGACTTTAAATAAACGTTCGACAGTCTTCATCGAGTACTAATGTGAATAATGTTTTAAAAGTATATGGAATACCATATGACATGGACATTGTCCGTACTCGTAGTACAGAGTTTTACTGAACTTGGTAATTAACAGAAATAAGTGCCATTCACAGGTACTTTGGTCAGTATTATATTTCTTACATATTACTTTCCATTCATTGGTGATGAAATATTTCACCAACAAACCAGAGTAATTAGAGACATATACACTCTATATTCTTGTGCTGAAGAAAAACAGAAAGATAGGATAACATTTGCAACTGTTAAAATTTACACATCAATGGAGAACAAAAAGATGCATTTTTATAGTTAACTATTCCGAAATGTTGATGTTGATTAAAATATCAGATAATATTATTTACACGGGCAAATTCATTAGCTCGAACAATATTAATTGTGAATATGTAATTGTTGTGCATGGGTAATATAAATTAGCATGCTGTTCTCGGATATGTGTGACAATAATAATTTCATGATTGATGGTATAACATTCAATCACAAAACAATTAATAAGACAACTTGGTTATTCCGTTTGGCTCAGGTAACCATAAATAGTAATTTACTATCTATAAGATTTGGTGTTTTGGGTAGATTTATACTAATGCAGCCGAATAGACAGCATATTCTAACTGCGAAACGTATTGATGTTCTTCGATTGCAAAAGATGTAAAAAATCTATGAACAGATTATAGTCAATTAGTTAAAGTGGTGGAGATAATAATGTTTCAAAAGCCACTTCTTTTTCGCTTGAGTTTCACACAGATTCTTCATCAGCAAAATGATTTTTGCAGTCTTTCCAATGTAACACTTAAATGTATACAAATATTATTCTCAGGAAAAATCAAATCTAATGGTGAAGGAGGATAAACATTTATCTGCCGATGCCCGATATGAAACATTTTATTTTGATTTACTGAGTCGCATATCAATACAAGTTGGATTTCAATATTTAATGAAACTGGTACCAAGTTATATGTATGGTGTTTATGATCCTGAATAAAAACGCTGGTATAGTATTATTACCGCAATATGGTCACATTACAAATTCATAAGTCTCTAGGCTATTATCGTTGGCAATTCGATGATAACTGAACATGAAATTGAAGAAGGTGACAACTAAAAATATGTTCGACTACGAATTACCGACAGAATTAGTAAGGAAACATGGTTAAGATTGCCCAAAATGGACAACCTCGGCATCTCATGTCCTAGTGACAAGAGTCAAATAAAAGAAAGTAAAAACTGAAATTAATTATTATGGTATAAATATGGAATGAGTTTACTTTGGGTAAAAAAATTCATAGGTAAAACTACTCCCAGGAGAATATATTACAAGTGTAGTTAATGCCGAATATGTGTAAAGCTATGAGAGTAGCTACTTGGATTATTGGATTCATAACTGAATTCAATACCAAGCTATAGCAGCGGTTTTCAATAGAATATATATCCATTTAGACGAGGGTTCAATGGTTGAAATATTGGTAATGTGTATAAAGGTGATGTCACTAATAATTGTGAAAAAATAGTTAATAGTTGTCGACAGATATATTTAACAAAGTGTCTGTAGATGGAATATCCCATAATGTCAATTATGATATTATTAGACAATCAACCGATCATGATATATTATTTCTGTATAACCTCCACATCTGATAAATTTCCGAATTTGGAATCTTGGTCAGGTTTGACTATGATGGTTTAAACAATGTTATAATCAACAGGGTGATACTATTTTACAGCAATGATATACAATTTGTAAAACTTAATAAATAATAAACATCTAATATAACTTTCAAAAGTAGTAGTAGTAGTAGTGAAGATCAGATAACATCCTATCATATCTTTGGAAATATTTAAATGGTATTGGTTTACAATTGGCAGAAAATTTATTAAATAATATCTGAAACTAAAGTGCAAAGACAAATACAAAAAAAAATATTGAAGGCATACTCAAACCAAAGAGAATCAATTTTACGTATCACACCTTAAAGATGTGGGTACAAATTCTAAACACTAGTCTCCATCAGATTTAAGAAACCAGTTCAGATTCATCCACTGCAATCACACATATGTATATAAATAACAATTGGGTGAATTCATTCCTGGAATTAATTGTGCTTCTTATTTATATATATATATATATACGACTCAGGTGGCAAAGGAATTGAATGGTTATAAACTCAATTTTCTTATTCATACCTGAAAATGATTTAATAGAATAAACCCAGTGCTTTTTTATCCATACACAAATATAACTGATTTTTTCATAACACAATTTTAAATTATCAAAACCTATTAAAATAATTACATAAGCAAAAGAAAAAGTACATAAAACAGTAAAAAAAACAAAAGCACTGTATTGTATACACGCCAAACCAACTGTTTTTACGAAGAAGTACAATATCTGTCAAAAAAATTGTTTTGTTTTTGTACAGCATGCGCAAAATAAATTTATGTTCAATGGGCGAAAGGAGTATAGTCGAAAACTTACATAAATTAAGTTCAATGGGGCGAATTTTGTCGACATTCGACATAATAATTTGATTGAACGGACTCTAATTTCTAATTGAACATAAATTTGACTTTCGCGAGCAGTTTTTTTTTCATTTTTCACTGTTGTCTGTCATTACGAAATATAATTGCGCGTGTTTGTTTTTTTACTGAAATTACTTTAAAAGTTTCAAACAAATTACTTTCTGTTTTATTTACTATTGCAATTGAAGATTTACTACAATTAAAACAATTAAAGTAATGGGACCGCGTAGTTATTAAAATTAAACGTTAGTTAATAACTTCTTAAACCAAGTATTAAATTTGTGAGAAATTGCACCACACTAATCGTTGTTTCATAGGTTCATATATCAAGGTATACTGATCTGATAATGCTTGTATTTTTGCTTATTAATGAGGATAATGTTCTCGATGGTTCGATTACTTCAAGATTTGTACTTACAATGATATATAGGCTTCAGAAAAAAATATACGGATAATCCAAATGCTACAGTAAGTAATTATGGTTTGTTTTTAATGCAAAAAAACTGCAAAAGACTTTCGAACATTTACGTTGTTACCGATATAAATGTAATTGAATTATTGTAATTAATTTGCGTATAAAGTGTTTCTTATTTTCTATTATATAATGTATACAGATACAGCCACTTAGAAATTATAATGTTTATTATAGTGTCCTTGTTGCTACTGTAACCGGATTTGTTAAACAACTGTTGTATAAAATGCACACCACTTTTATTCATAAAATTGAATCAAGAACGAAGCTAAAGAATGTGTACAATGATCACCAATATCAGTTCAACAAATATTCGAGAAAAAAAATATTTTAATAGAATGCTGCATCGCAACTACCTAGTTTGTATTTCTAGCCATTCGACACACACACACCATTAACAATATGACACGCGCCATTACTGACATTTATAGTGATCGAATTACCAGTGACACCGCGTGAAGGTAAATATTGGTTGAGTGATCACGATGATAGTCAGTCATCCCATTTGTCACCTGAAACGTGACGTATCTGCGTCCATTGATTGTCGGTGACTTGTTTGTAACGCTTTCGTAAGAAACTGACAATTTAATAGAGTGTTTTGAAAATCGTCATTCAACTTTGTGTATAGTACGTTTTCATTTCTGATAAATGATGTACGAATTGTACAACTACATGTTAGTAGATGGTAAACTGATGTGAGATTTTGGTTGAAATTCAATGTTGTGTGTGCATTTAAGTTGCGTAAAAGTTAAGCGATAATGATGATCTTATAAATATTATAAACCTCTTGTATTTCGAGCCATTGTTCTTGTTATTTTCCATTAACAGTCCAAATATTCTAAATTAACAACTAAAATCTATTTTAATTTAAGTTTATTTTGAAAACATAACGGTAAAATACACGTACAAGTTTATCAGACTAACTACATGCATCTCTATTAAACTAAGATTCTCTAGCAGGTTTATTTCCACCAAATCCTGGAATATTGCCATTAAATCCAGGAATATTGCCACCAAAATTGGGAATTTTGCCACCAAAATTAGGAATATTGCCACCAAAATTGGGAATATTGCCACCAAAATTGGGAATATTGCCACCAAAATTGGGAATATTGCCACCAAAATTGGGGACACCATAATTAAATCCAGGAACATACCCACCTCCAAATCCAGGTACACCACCAAAGAAATTACCAAAGCCTCCAGAATAGTCAGGAATGCCACCAGTATAACTTGGTTTATTGTCAGCAGTGACAAAAGGTATATTACCACTTGTTGAAGGTTTATCGTTATATGTACCAGGTTTATTACCAGCAAATGGTGGTGTACCTCCACTGACACATGAACTATCACCATTTGAGCTAGTACATCCAATATAACCTCCATGTATACCACTATTGTCTCCAGATATTCCAGCAGCACCCCCAAATCCAAATTGAAATTCTAAAAAATTATATTTACAATTTTAAAAGTTATTCTGCATTTACCATTTAATTTTTTGTTTTTTACGTTTATCAAATTTTTTCTCATCCTTATTCTGTTCTCTTGATGGTCTTAGTTGAGAAATTTGTGTTGCAGTATCACTTGATGGTGGGTTAGCTAATTGATCTATAATTTCAAAATTTTGATTCGGTTTTAAGCCAAAAGCGAAATTTGGAATACCGCCACCGAAATTGTCAAAACCAGCACCGAAATTAGCAAAACCGCCCGAATAGTCTGGAATGCCTCCAAAGAATGTAGGAATATTACCAGTTGTAGATGGTTTATTTACAGTTGCAATAGGTTTAATTTCAGAAATTATGGGTTTATTACCGATGTAATCATGT
>JANSTX010046639.1:0-12123 GCA_027564355.1 Penthetria funebris | reverse complement strand
ATAAATTTATTGATTTTTACTTATTCGATGCTAAAATACGTATAATTTAGAATGTAAATATTTGATTAGACAATAAGCCTGAAGATGACATTGTATATAATAGGATTAGGTTAAAATTCTTGGAAGTCAGTTATTCAGGATTTCATTCGATGTAATATATTATTTATATATCACAATATGTGTTCAATAATTATCTGGAAATCATATGTAAAGTAACAGGCAGTTAATTTATTATAATTAATTTTATAATTTTGAAATTTGACACAATAATGATTTTGGAGAAACAAAAACGAAAGTGTATATATATAAATTTAAACAATATATAAATTTATTAATATATAGTTAACATACTCGGTATGATATTTGAATGGGCATATTTATGAAATTTAGATTCCTATGGAGTATCGAAAAAATAATTATTTATTTTAACAATTTGAAATGTAATTTCTATAATTTTTTTTTTTTCACTTATTTTCATTTAATGTACACTGATGATTAAAATTTGCTAAACATATATTATGAAATCCATCAAAAAAATTCAAATCATGTTTTATGATGAATTTCATTACAGAAATTATTCAAATCAAAATGAAAATATTCTGCAGAAATTATATTATATGCCCTTGTAATGTGTAACGAGCAAAAATATTAATTTACAATTTCTGCTGGTATGTCTGTCGTTTTCGCATCGATTGTGGCGTTATGCAATGGGGATTAAGGTAATTTTTTTCTCTCGTTGTTATATAGGGGTTCACGTCAATGTATTTCGTATCAAAATCGATTATAATAATATCATTGACAACGAAAATTATTAGGTTGTATATAGTTATTATAATATTTGTCTAATTTTAACTAATCAAATTCCATTAGATTACTTTACACACATTATTGAAATTTATATGACATACATTTTCGATAAGCATGTAATTTGTTTATGTCCAATGTGGTTATTTTAAAAGTTTACGTTTGTTGAACGCATATTGATGATTTTGTTAAATATTGACTATGTTCTTAGGATCTGTCTTCGTTTAAGGTTCGAAAATCACAGTGAAATTGTAAGATCCCACAATTGATTATGAAAAGTGTACGTTTGAGTATAGACGTTCGCATGGATATGATTATTTTGTTTTTATTTTAATTTTATTTATTAGTTACGTTTTCTTTATAACATTATTTTAATAGTTTTTATATACATGTTAACAATTCAACTTATTTAAGATGATGTTGCATAATTAATTTTATTTGGAAATAAAACTAATGAATTTTCTTCTTTTTATGTATCTAAATATATTGGTTTGAGCTAAAATAACGCTTAATTTTATGGTATCATGGTGAAAGATAATATATAAATAAATGCTAACATGTATTTTAGTGTCTTCAATATAAATACAAGAACAACTATAAAATGACATCTTCCGGTCTCATAAATATTTAGTATCGTATATAAATTGTTCACATTTTTTTCCCTCAAGTTTTTGTAAACATATTAAAAATTGTATCCTTTTTGGGTAAAGTTTTTCATCTACAAAAAAGGATTGTCTAAACAAACTTGCAGTTATTACAGAGATTATTATTATTATCATGAACATATTAACGTATGTATGATATGATATGTTGTGTTATTACTTTATTTTCTGCTAAAAATATTTTAGAATTAAATAAACTATATATATATATATATTTATAATTTTTTGTTTTATAAACAAAATAAAAAAATAACACATGTTCACACATTTATTCTCGTAGTATTATTATTATTATTAATAGTAAAGAAAAATATTTAAGATAAATGAACGATACACAGAATTATGAAATAAACATGTTCATTATTATTAATTTAATACGAGTATTTAGGTCAAATTGATGTTATCTTAACAACAGAAAAACAAACTGTCATTTTATCAGCATAGTATTTCTAATATTTCTTTAATTCTATTTTATAAAGGTATTTATATTTAATTAAATAAAAAAAGAATCAAAAAAAAATATTTATCGAAATATATTTAAATTTTTTTCATTTTGTATCACAGATGAAATCGTTTTTCTGGGGAAAATAGGCAAAACAATTTTCTATTTTTAGCTGGGAAATTATTGATTTAATAATCATATACGTTTTTTTTTTTTTTCTACATATTTTATATAAATAAATGAATAATCTTTGCCTTTACGTGTAGATATATAAACTTATTTATATTTGATAGGAAAAAAAAAAAACCTTAACTTAAACATAATACAGAATAAACAAGAAATGATTGAAATTTTTAAGTCAAAATATATAAATTTAGTTCTATTAAATAGAGAATTTAGGTCTTTGTGCCATAAAAATGTTAGTGTTAATGTTTCAAATAATAAAGAATAGAATATTGAGCAATATTTATTTTGCAAACATTTATATCAAGAACTGATAACTATTGAAATAGTTCTAAAAATTTCACTGAGAAAATTATTGGGAAATTTATTTACTCATTTGTTATAGTTAAAACCGACAATCTTTAACGTTTTCATATATCCATTTATTAATATAATTAATTTTATAATACACAAGAGTAATACATTAACATCATCTTAATCTTTACGGCTTAACACAATAATTTGAAACGTTTTTTTTTTCCCCATATTTTTTCTAGCAAAATACCACATTTTAAGTCATCATCATTATCTTAACCTTCGCATAGCACATGGACATAGTGTATCAAGGAACAACGCACGCGTTCTAACCAAACACCCTCACTTCACTTCAGATTACCATTGGTGGCGTCTTTGCTATCTTATATTATCATTTTATATCAAACAGCATCAAATATCATTTCGTAGTCTTAGGCTGCCTTTGCATATTGACCAATAATTTAATACAATTCGCAATAACCAAATAATCATCACTGTAAATAAACGTCCGCAATTCTATAATGTTGCATACATACAACATTAAGTTTCTCAACTTCTTGCTAATTATTTTCTGGTTTATTTTATTTACAACTTTACTACCATAATTTACCATCAATAATCCCAAGATGGTGATTGTGACTCATATCTACGAAAAGAAAGCTCACAATTCTGATTCATAACGCCAATACCGTGCACTATACCATTACAATTTCCCAATTAATGTTGTTTGAGTCAAAAATTAAGTGTTTCCCCATACAAATAACAATATATAATTTTTTAAATTCCATCAAGACTTCCTGATATAATTTACTATAAAATTCATATTTGTCTCAACTATTGGTGCTTGTTCCGTAGGTGCATAAATTTGAACAATTGTTAAATATTTTAACCTACTTTTGGATGTAAATGAATAGATATTGGTGTTCAATTTCGCAATTGACTTTGTTTTATTGCATAGCAGTAGTCGTCCTTTGATGCTTGTTCCGTAGTTACATAAATTTGAACAATTATCTTATATTTTTATCTATTGTTGGATATGGCTGTAACAGCGCTACTATGATCCATGTGACTCGATTTTCAATAAATCAAACGGTACTTACCCGTAGACATATACCCTTTTTCCGATCATTCCGTTCATTTAAGCGTTTATTTTTTATTTTATCAAAAATACGATTATTATATATTAATGTTGAATATTTTTGGTTTAATTATGAAAAAATGATATTTGACAAGTGATGTCATATCGATTGTGTATTGTGTCAAATAAATAAAATAAAAAGGTAATAATGAATTAAAACCACAACGTTAATTTTGCGGCACCTTGTATGTACTATACTATATGGTTGCTGCAAACTAATAAGCATTTGTACCTTTAAATTTATCACCTGCGTTGTCATGTTAAAATTGACGTCTGCCGGAATCGGAAAGTAGCCTATATAGAAGAGTTCACAAGGATACACTATGTACTAACAGACATAAATAACTTTAATTTTTCGTATGAAATGTTTTCTCTATATAGATATAAATTCTCGTATATGTGTATAATATGATTTAATAAATTACGTCAAATTTTGCATATATTATACATTACAATGTATATATATATATATTATAAGCAGTATATATTACATATATACATTTAGTTTATTAATGACAGCATACTAGTAGTTCGTAGATCATTCTTAAAATAAACCAATTACATATATGAAAAGGAATTACATACTTTAACAGTTTAGTCTATATGATTACTTATTATTCTGCAAATTATATACTTAAAAAAAAAATTATAATATGACTAATCTAAAATATGTTATTATTATTATGTTCAATGCAGTAATATACTCTCTGTTTTGCTGATAATGTAAATGATGATAATTTTGATGATGGCAATGATGACTACAAAAAGCCACAAGAATATATTTAATGTATTTATATACATGTATTTTAAATTCATTTTATAATGGAAAGATGACATAATCGCGTACTTTGTTGACTACATATATTGTATAATTTTAAAACTATATAAACATATTAAATTATTCTTGTTTTAATATTGTCTTTTGCATATGTTGGTTGTATCTTTTTCTTCTGAATTTTTGTTTATTTGATCAGCGCTTTTTTTTTAAAAAAAAAAATTTAAATCCAGCAAGTCTCACTAAATTTCTTGATTTATTTACATTTAAAGTAAAAATTTGCAATTGAAATTTATTCGCTTTTAAATAGATTAAATTTTATACTTTCCATTGTAATATTACAATAGTTTAGAATTCTATTTATATAGGCGTACACTCAAATCGATTCAATTAAATTTAGTCAGAAACTATTTAAATATGGTGATGTTTCAAGTGTATTTTCTATTAATATAGCGCTAATTGTTTTCCTGAAGTTCGTAGATGAAGTTACGGTAAAGTAGTATCCGCTAAATTGGAATATCTTTCGATTAATCGAGGAAACAATCTGGCATTGTAAGATAATATATGTGAAAACGAATGAATGTAGACTAACATTTAAATTAAATCAGTTTTGTATACATTTTCGCATAAAACTTTATCTACTTTTATATGAAAAATCTATTGTCCTTTTTGTGTCTCACTAATGTGCTGTAAAATATGTGTGTCGTAATAAGTCAAGCACTGCAATCTCCTTGAATCTATTGTACTATTTTCTACAACAATTTCAACTGTTAATTTCCAGAAACTTTTCCCTAATGAATTTCCGTAATTCGCAAAATGATAAGTTAACAATAATTTTTTGTTTTGGGAACATATTACCCAATTTTCTCATTCGTATTCTGTCTTCGTCTTCTTTCAATACTAATACTATTTTTATTCTTATTTTTTTGTTATATAATGTCCAATAAGTATGCCTGTTGGTTAGTCGACTGACCATTTGTCGAGAATATTGAATGCTTTAACTCAGGTCTTCTAATCAAATATCTTTTGAATAAGCATTTTATATTGTAATTAATGCGGGATGACAAAAACTGTAAAGAGATTAATTTATATTGTTAAAGTTAACAGCAACTTATAGTAGTTTATACTTAACTTACATATTACATATTTGAGATCAACGTAATGCTTGTTTTTAGAGGTAACAAACAGGAACTAATAATTATATGGGTTGATAACTGTAACAGGAAAACACATTAAAATATTGTGTGTCACAAATTCAACAAGATTTATACTGAATCTCGTACTAAATTTGATGATTTTTTCTACTTTTTCCTTATATTTGGTTTCTTCTTTGACAAATGTGCACCGAATGTGGGTGTACCTATATAACTCGTTAATTTTATAATACATAAATTGCAATAGCATTTAGAAGAATATTTCTATTATTTAAACACAAACTAACATAATATTTACAAGTAAATATATTAAATTATTTATGTTTAGTGGTAATAATTATTTTTTACTTGTTTTAAAAATATTCAGGACAACATAATAGTGTATAATATGTTGTAGGTACGTGCGTTTAATTAACTTTAATATAAGTGCATACATTATATACAGAATGTTAGTCCTTTAAAAGGACACCTATAAAAAGAATATGAGTTTTCATGTTATTTAACATTTTATTTTTTTAATATAAAATGTCACGTTTTCACCATCAAGTATTATATAAAGTTAATAATTTCACATTGAACTAAATTCAATTTCAATACAATTAAAAAAAAATAAGGCTAAAAAAAATTATTGATATTTTAATTAATAATTCTAACTTATCATTAAAAAATGAAACTGATACCATTGATGAGAAGAAATTAATCTGCAATTCTTTTCGGTATATATTTGAATATTGAAATAAGACTTAAGACATAGTAACCTTAAGGCAGCATATATAAATTTGTCAATTTGAATGCCGCTAAATATTTAATATATTAAAATGTTTTGTATACAATGCAACATTAAACTGCTTGTTATATTTTTATATATAATAATAACAAAGTAATATAGCATCATACATCGTTATCTATCTAACAGAGCAGATTGAAATTATCAAAATAAAACAAGGAATCAATTTCTTTTTCAACAAAATTTCTTTTAGCTCAATACAGTTCTTACAAACGATATTCCAATCTTTTAATCCCTTCGGAATAATACAATTCGTTGAGTCTGTAAAATATGCGGACTTTGCACCAACTTTTTCTAAATTGTCAATGCAGTGAATAGTGAAGTCCTTCGGGTAGGATTTATCATGCTCGGCATAATTTTCCTTTGCATAACAATTTCAATATTCTATCAAAAACGAATGGAATTGCCATATCTGCATGTGAATATTTTATCCAATGTTAAAAATAATCGTTTTTGTGCATGGTCTTAGATTTTTAACTTCATTATCAATCCACCCCTCGTATATACGTAAGTATAAAAATATTAAAAATATCTTCTGATCTAATCTTAAAAACCATTCATCGTCAAGTTCATATTAGATATCGAAATTTGATACAAGAATTTGTAGACAAAATGTTCGATACAATTATATGCTAAATTTAACAAAATATTTGTTGAATAGTATTGTAGAAAATAAGACTTCATTAACATTCTGAGTTTAAATATAGCGAAAAAAAAATTTTTTTTCGTCATTTACGAGTATAAATATAATAATTATTAGATTAAATAATTTTATTAGTCATTCATTCATTCATTCATCATTTTTTATTATAAAAACTCAACAATATAAAAAGTATCATCGTCTATAATATGTTTTATTAAATAACCTATAAAGTAATTTAATTTTGACCTCTGTTAAAGTCTTCTGATGAATGATAAAATGGAATTTATGCAAGAAATTTCGCAATCATAAATTGAGATTTAATTTTATTAAATAAATTTTTTTTTTTCTGAATTGAAACCTCTACTTAATATGCAGTTGAATATTTATTGAAGATGAAGTTTTTATTGTATGCACATTATTTATATTAAATAATTTTATAATAAATGTAACATAAAAGTATACACACTATACATTCATTGAATGTTATACATATTTCTATATTGTAGAACTTAATTATTGTTAAATAATTTTTTTTAACAATATTTTTCACATAATATTTACCTAAATAAAAATGTATGATCTTATAAAGTATATGATCACTAAATTGTGTCTGCTTTGTATCAATAATCTGTTATTCAGAATACATTAAGGCTTTCGCATTCACAACCAAACACCGAATTTATCCACCACATTTGGTGGAGTTTCCAAGATTTGTGTCAATTGATCAAAACTGTGATATAACGAATGCTTCTTCTGGGCCGTGATATAAAATTATTAAACATTTTTTGTTTGGAATACTTGTGTAGTAAACTATTATATCTTGTACAAGTATCATTTTCACATACATTACTGACTAGATATTCAAAATAATCACACAATTGTTAATATCTGTAAGAATTTCACAAATCATTGCACTATAATAATTAAAATTAATTCCTATTTTCAATGTGATGAATTAGATATTTCCAGACTTAATTTATTATTATATGCTCATCTATTTATATCTTTTCCAAAACGACGAGTTCCAACTTTTTGGATTATATCAACCACTTTTATTCATATATTCATTTACAGATCATGTATTGATCAGTAATATACTGATGATCACTCATTAGACTTTTCACAGGAGCTTTTCAAAACCGTAACCACAAAATATGAATAAAACCAACAAAAGAAACAAACTCGTGACAGGATAGATAGATGGTTTTTAATGTGATTGACAAATATTCTTCCTACGAGTAATAATCAGGACAAAAGAAAAATGCATATATTTTTATTTTATTTATAATGGAAAAAAACACCAAAATTTTCATTTGATCCAAAATATACAGAAAATACAAAATACAAATAAAAATAAACAAATAAGGAACATACTCAAACATACAGACAGATTACCATTTAGATCACATAGGATTATGTAAAGTACTCATATAGTCATGGGTTATGATAAGTTTAAGTTTTCCTTGTGATTTTCTTAATTCTGTTATTTTATTTTTTTTTCATGTCTTATATATACTAGAAACGATTGTTAACAGCATATACTAGAGAAGATGTACCAAAATAAAAAGATAATTTAAAAATAACAATAGAAATTTAACTACGCGAGTAAACCGACTTCAAATTATTTATGTGCATTAAATTTTAAGTTTTATTTTTATTTTTATCGAATATTTAAATGTTACTGGTTTTTATTTTTCATTTCTGGCCGTGTGCTCTTGAAAAATACTTACTTGCTTGTAAATTTAGATTTTCTGTTAATTTTTTTAATTTTAATTTGTAAAAAAATATTTCATTAGAATAACTTACTAAACTGAAGGAGTACAAGCAAAAACAAGTATCCTGGCCCGATATATATTTGTATAGACAGAATATTCCATGATATGATACAAAGTTAGTTTGCTGTATCCTAATGCAAAGTTTTATACTTTACAAATATTGTAATTTGAATGATTCAAATTTCTATGAAAAATAATCATCAAATTAACAGCAGTGATCTTGTTTATTCAATAACTAAGCTCATTATAGTAGATAATTTATTTTAGTATTATTTATTTTTCTTTTTTCTTCTCTTAAAAATATTTTTTTCTATGCACATAGTAAACAATGCTATTGCAAAAGATACTCGTAAACATAGATAATTGTAGCGTAAATTAAACAAATGAAATTATAAAAATAATGAATCTTTTGATCAGGAACATAAATGATAGATAATTTATAATTATCGAAGAAAATATTGCATCTACTGTGGGTTCAACTACCCCAAAATTTTAGTTGACACGCGAAAGACACACTTTACAGTTGAACTAGTAACCATTGGGTTAATTGTCTATCCCTTGTCCGATCTGATATTGTCGAAAGATTAAAATAATACACAAATGGAATTTAGTGTCAAAAAAGTACACTTGTTTTTCTTTCTTAAATAACTTAAATTAAGAAAATCTGATGATATGTGAATGTGATGTGAATGTTTTTCATTTCATGATAAATTATCATCTGCGTATAGAGTCCTAAAATGACTGTTAAGCCAATTAAGTTGTGACGTAATGCCATGTCACGAATCATTTGAGATTATAAGTAATTATGGATCTGAATTCCGTATCTCTGAATTTATCGGTTAAATCACGGAAGGTTAACAAAAAAATTATATGCATTGGTATTGCAGTAAATGGCGAAATAAACTAAGGTACTAACTTACACGTTCCATATTACATACAACACTCTATTTTGCAAATATTTTTTATCTGATCTATGTCATCATTGGGGGACGGCAGGCCCTCCTGCTTCTTAACATATTTCTCCACAAGTTTTTGTTTGTGTATTTAATCTGTCCCAAGTGATTTGAAACAATTATTACTAATATTTAAAACCAATGTTACGCTCTGAGTTTTCGGTCGTCTGTACATACCATCGTTATCTACTTTGAGTAATTATATTGGTAATATATGTGCTACTTTAAATCTGCCTCGAATATACTTATTTATAATTATATCCTTTCAATACTATCACCGGGTCAATAAATTAACATTTTCATCTCGGTTGTGTGTATATTTTGGCATATGAAGACATGTATTCAGAACCATAAGTTTCAATCACATTCCCTATTACGTACTGGTGACATTTTAATGTGGCTAATACGTAGTCCATTAACTTGTAATACCGCACAGATTGATTTTGTTATCGAGTTCAATTTTGATCATCACACCCACGACATTAGTTAATTTATTATTATAATTAATTAATAATTATTTGATTTAAGAATATGCTGACGAGGATATTTTTCTATTAATTGAATTAATTGAATTATTACTTCCATATGTAATTTACATATTATTAGTGGCATGTTTGTGATAATTTTGTTTCCGTAACAAATGTTTAATTGTGAATAAATGTATTCTTAATTTTAATTTAACAATACAAACTTATAGATAACAAATTAATCTGAAATTATGTATAAAATTACAGTTCTATCGTTAAACCGGAAAACGAAAATTTATCATTTTAACTTTGCTAAACATATGTTATTATCGCTAATTTAAGAAAACTAGTAACATGTTTATGATTTTGTACTTATATTATCAGTAATGTTAATCCGGTATATATTTGATCAATTTAGATGTATAGCTGCTAGGAACGGCGAAACATATCTTCTTTGTTGCTATCTTTAGCTGTACAGAACCAAATACAATTTTTATAATCACAATATAATATGAAATTTTAAACAGTGGTCTAAGTTGGTGCCACCTACACACCACGCCCGTGACCTCTGAATAAATGTTATGAATAAATATTAATGGCATTTAAATTTTTCCATATAAAATGTTGTATTTATAAGTGATATATTTTGTTGTTTTCTAAGTGGCTTTTAGTGGCTATGAGTGAGCCAGATGAATTCATATATGTAATACGAAAATATATACGAGTATATTTAAAAGAAAATATATATTAAAATTATACAGAAATTAAAAAGATGAAAAAATTTGTTGGCAAAAGGAAGACACTTGTATTACATTAATGCTTGGCTTAATTATAATCAAAAGAAGATTAAAAAACAACCAAAAAATCTTGTGAAATTCTTATGTTGAATTCTTAGGTGTACCATATAGTATTATATGTACTGTGTTGTAGTATACTAAACTGATGTTAGCAGAATTTAAAATAGTTAAATTATTATTGTAAGTTTTATAAAAAAAAAAAATATGGTATTGATAATGATATTATTATAATAAAAATGATCAATTTAAAATGAAAATGTTGTGTTATGCGTTAAAATGATCGACCTGAAATTATTACTTAACTTGTGATTGAATTATAATGTAACCGATCACCAATTAGATCAATCAGTTTTAAGTTATAAATACATAAGTTATAATACGTGATGAATATAGTGAGCGACTAGGATCCTCAACATATATTTATAGTCTTCCTCATATATGTCAATTATAAAGTGTCGTGGTAAAAAATATAGGTTTTAATCAAGGTTTTAATGTCCTTTTCTTTATCTTTGCTTCGTATATATAAACAACAAACTTGACTTCAAATACGTTACAATACTAAAATATTCTTACATATTTTACAATATATTGAAGACTAGTGTTGTTTTATGCATCATTGTGGTGTACAGGTTAAAATGAATATAATGAACGTTCACACATTTATTGATGCATATATGCATTACAATGAACAAACAACTACAATGTAAGCGCGATAGCGCGATCCTATTCAATTTCCACATGAGTCTCTATAATTGAAGTAGGTTCATATCTAAATTGTTTGAGCATATTATACCGATTAATTATTCATATTTATTCTCACTACAATGCAAAATGTTTAGTAAATTAAATTAAAATATTTAATTGACTTTTTATTTAAATTAATATTTTAAATTATTGACTTTGGTATTTTAAAAATATTTTTTTTTTTTTTTTTTTAAAAATCCATAAAATTGTATTGTATCGTATGCATCATGTTGTGTGATGTATTTTTATTAAAACAATACATAATTCTATTATGTTATGTTACGTATTGCATAACTCAATCTATTGTACAACTTAATTTTATTCAAAACTATAGTTAACAATTATGTCAAATTAGAATCATTTTTTAATATGTTGAAATTTTTTAAATAAATAAACAACTTATGTGTACTAGGCTTGTATTATAAAATATTAATTGAATTTGATGAACCTGTACCTATCTGAATGGTCATAGAAGAGTCATTTAATTGTTATTGTTAGATATTAT
>JANSTX010046617.1:0-12125 GCA_027564355.1 Penthetria funebris | reverse complement strand
TATACATCGTACATATCAGTAAATTTCTCTATTTCAAACATACATAGTCGTATATGAATGTGTCCTCAAAATTCTTTCCTAAGCTAAACGATAAGTTCTTTTCCTGAAAATTACATAATAATACTTAAGAAAAGTGCTTTGTTTGCTATTTGAAAGGACAAACATTTGCGACGTGATGTTTTTATTTGAAAAATGCAATTATTATATTTTAATCCTATAGAATGGTATTTAAATTGACATTCATACTATTTAAATTTTAGATGAAAACGTATAGAAACTTATACTTTGTAGACGTTTGCTAGCAATTTAAATAACTGCACTATATGAGTTTGACGCCACGCTAGAACAGAAAGTGCTATTGAAATCAACTTAATTCATAACTATGTTACAACTATCACAATCGTCTGTTGTATTCTGTATTCTGGATTAAAATGATTAACTCAAGTTGAGGAATGAAAATTTAATGAAGCCTCACATACGTATAATTACGAGTATTATAATGGTGGAATACAATCCTACAAATCAAATACATTAACAGAAATGATATTGAATTAAGATTTCTAATCTATAAGATCTGAGAGTAATGCAATAGAAATAGACGATTTAAAAACTGAGACCGATACATAAGTTGGAATCAAAGGTTCAAAGATCATCATTTCCAAATTCTAACAATAACTTTACTAAAGTCACATATGTCCTAGAAAATACCAGAAGTTTATATAAAAGAGAACAGAACTTTTTTCTATCCAGACAATCAAGCAAGAATTAAAAGATTTATTGTTGTATAAGCAAGAGTAAATGATAATTTGGGTAGAAAGTAGTATTTTTAAATAATAAAAGTCAAACTTATATACGATATTTAATTGGATATGTGTACAATGAGTCTTTTGTTGGTGCTGTTTTCATCTGAAATGAAGGACTAATTGACGTCAGACGTTAGAGAATACTGTGTTGGTTGATGATATATTATACGGATATAACTGCACACTCAGTCATTTTTTGTTCGTTATAAAATAGCAGGAAACAGATGCATGTAAAGAAACCCATATAGCTGAACCTTCACTCTGTTTGATCTCAAATGAGTGAATAGTGAAGAGTGAAGGTTCAGCTATATGGGTGATGATTAATAATAATATCAGCGAAAGATAAAAGTAAAGGAAACTTGACAATATTCGATTATAGAAATTCTTTTATAATTCAATCTACTAGCTCTTTCGGTAAATTTTTAAATTCTTTACATGCATCTGTTTCCTGCTATTTTATAACGAACGAAAAATGACTGAGTGTGCAGTTATATCCGTATAATATATCATCAACCAACACAGTATTCTCTAACGTCTGACGTCAATTAGTCCTTCATTTCAGATGAAAACAGCACCAACAAAAGACTCATTGTACACATATCCAATTAAATATCGTATATAAGTTTGACTTTTATTATTTACTACTTTCTACCCAATCTCTGGACGTTATGTTCTGTAGTACTTTCTTATCCGTTCTCTTATCAGATGGTATGTTTTCTGTCATATTATTTGAAATAGCAGAATATTGTGTCCGGTCATCAATATATATCCGCCGTGCACTTTTCGCAACCTTTTTATCCAATTTAATGTAAGCTCTGTTCGTAGATTTGGATTACGTGTGTCATCACTGATCCATTTCTTCCTATCAGATTTGATGAAACCAAGAACATGTTCACAAGTTCGCCTTAATGCATTTGCATAAGTGTTCCAAGCTTACCGATTATTATAAGTGCAAATAAACGAGGCATAATTTGCAAATACATTATATTATCATCTTAACCGCGCGTAATAATTATAATTGAAATACACTAACTGGAAAATTTATAGAATCAATTATAATTATCCGGTTAAAAATTTAAATAATTCAGTAGAGTGGTGTATAAAGCATCAATAACTAGGTTTGTTGTTGAGATGTTTTTTACAACCAGTCGACAAACACGATATTAACACCATCTTTTTAGCCTCGATCACATGTCAATACCGACATATATCGTGATTGAGTTACCGATGACACCGCATGGAAGTAAAGATGGGTTGAGCAATTACAATGATAGTTGACCACTCGATTCGTCATCTATCTGCAAAATACTGTCTAATATCCATTGTGCTGCAGTCGATGAACATCAATAACTTTCGGAGGCTTAACTTATTTTTGTATACTTAAATATCCGTGCCAATAAATCTGCGTACATTCAACAGTATGTTTTTCAATTTCATATGCTAACTAATAATTGGTCTTTTAAGTTACCACCAATCACAAGATTGTGACTGTTGAATATAACCACGAAAAACGTACCATTCAGATTCATATCACCCATACCGTATAAACCCATTACATAATCACATGCATTAGTGTCACCCACACAGCGAGAAAATTAAATTTGAACCATTGAAGTCTAGGCAATATGATTTACAGACAAACAGTTACCTAGGTTAGTGGAATTAATGTTAGTTCATACATAGGTATCCAACCGCGTTTTAGCACAGTGATAATTTAAATCTCTGTTCCCAACGACCACCTCGTGGAGGTACATTAAGTATTTGATTAAGAATTCAATTCATCAGAATGGTTTATCCTAAGCCGTGTATTATTAATAATAAATACAAAATTTTACGTAGATACTGGTACGAGCACAAGTAACGTACATATTATATTTGTTTCTTCTGCTTATCATAAAAGTAAAATTTGATTCAAATTAAAGGTATAATTTTGCCAAATATATTGCATACTACTAAATAACAGGTGTCACTACAATGAAGTCAGTTTTTCCGATTCTGCCATCATGCATTATACAAGTTAGAAATTTGACAGCTAAATAAGTAGCAATAAACAAAAGACGAAATAAATAGAAAACATAAAAATAATATCCTTTCAAGACTTCTAAGTTATGGCAGGCAGTTATTATTTTGCAATTGTTGGACATAATGATAATCCTATTTTTGAAATTGAATTTTCCAGTAGTAATAAAGATGCAAAGGTATTTTAATTCATATAGAATTAGAGTATTTCTAAACAAAACTAAATTAATGATACATAATAGATATTTTACCTGTTTCACAATTTCACATTTCCATTTTCAGAAAGAAGATCATAGACACTTAAATCAATTTATTGCACATGCAGCCCTAGATTTAGTCGACGAACAAAAATGGAAAATGAATAATATGTATTTAAGATCAATTGATAAATTTAATCAATGGTTTGTATCTGCTTTTGTGACGGCTAGTCAAATGAGATTCATTATGGTACACGACAATAAAAATGATGAAGGAATTAAGAATTTCTTTACAGACATTTATGAAACATATATTAAATATATAATGAATCCATTTTATACGAAGAATACATCCATTAAATCGCCGATATTTGAGAAGAAAGCTCAATTATATGGTAAAAAATATTTGATTTCATAAATAGATTTGTCAATTTGTGTAACGTGCAACATTTGAATGCACATAATTAATTCCAATTTTAATTTATTTAAATTTAATAAAATTTAACTTGTATATATGAAATTCTATAATACTTAAAATTGATTTTTAATATTAAAAACATCGCCCTTAAATAGTTTGAATAAAAAATGTTAAAATCTACGAGAAAGTTAGGCACAGATGATTGGAATTTAATATATTCAATTGATTGCGTACCTGTTGAGAACAAACATAGAAACCACATCATGAAGCAGATAAATATTATTATAATAAAAATGTTGTCAAATTAAAATAATACTTGCAAACGAAGACAGAATAATTAACTGAAGAAAATCTACTATTTGTATTTGCTTAATTTTATTTAAAACAACAAAATCTAGTAAATAATTGTTTTATAATTGTATCTCGAAATATATGAACAAAACGCGTAACAATTTATTACAGAATGTGGTTCTTTTGTAATGCTATAAGCACCAGAGATAAGTCACATTGCGTAATACATTGTGCTGTAAACAGCTATTAAGTTCTCTATACCCATGTTAGTCAATTCCCAGGATTGCATGCAACATGAAGTCCATTCAAATTCGTTTGAGGGTTATTTACAAATTTTTTAAAAAATATCGAGATAACAGGCACCCATGCCTGATGGTATTCCGGCCATAGAACTGCGTAAATTTACGTCATCTCTATCGCAGCCTCTTCGCTATGTATACATTCTTTGCAGTATGGTAATTTTTCAATCGCCTAGAAAATGGCAAAGATTCAACCATCGCCAGTTCAAAGTCGAATCCTTCCAATTACAGGCATATATAAACATTACTGCAGTCTTATCCAAGGTCTTGGAAAAAACTTTTAACTTCAAGATCATAATCTTATCTCGAATCTAACAATATCATTCATTCATGATTGGCAATACGGGTTTTGGTCAAGAAGGTCAAATGTAGGTATTATGACCTAGATTATGACATTTATGCGGCGGTTCCCCAGGGCCCTGTCTTGTTCCTCACGTTTTTTTATTTACTCTTCATTAATGATCTCTTATCACTAACTTCACAACGGGCCATCCAGGGCCATGATCAATAGTCATCGCTCGGATATGGACATCACTCGAAATAATGATCTAAAAACAAATTTCTGACTGGGCACGGAGAAATGTAAGATTTTAATGTGAGTAAAACGCTCAGATGTGTCTTTTCGTCGTACTGGTCAGACACCAGATACAGATTTACAATTTGATGGTAATTTATTACGCAACTCATTCTGGTTTTGTTTCTGTTGGAACGCCCATCAATTCAAAACTTCTATATGGAATAACCACATCTTGTCGGTGGTCCTGCTTGGTTTTCTACGTCATTGTAAGTTATTTAAGTCAGAAAATAGCATTATGTATAAAAAGCATATATTAGACCTCAAATAAAGCCTAACTCACATATCATATGGGCTATGGTGCTCCAGTGATCATGCTTAATTTCCTCGACAGAATTCGAAAGCGAATAAATTTAATTGATACAGAAGACTAAAAATTGATTTCTCATACATTATTACCATGAGAATAATCTTATATTATAAGAATTTTGTTTCTTGTCTATATCTGCACTTTAAACCTAATGTTATTGTTCTGACGCAGGCCCGTATTTGGTTTTAACCGCCGTCAATTCTTCACCCATAAACGCGTATGGTGTAATTTGCAATTAAAAAATTCTAAAATTTGTTGTTGATTATATAAAAAAGGGTAGTTTCTTAAGAAAGCATTTTAAATACGTACATTTATAATAAAGAAAAAAAAAGGATTTCAGCATTTTATAAATTATGTGAAATTCACATTTATATTCTATATGTCCTATTATTTTAATTAATATCACAATACTTGAAGTTTATTATGTTAACATCAATTTTTATAAATGTTTTAAAACATTAAGAGGTGACTGTACTCTTATAGTGCACAACAACCCTTGATATTTGGAAATTTAATTTTAATACATTCAGTTAGAACATTCAGCTATACAAATGTGCTAATTGTTAAATAGTTTAAAACTTTTACTTATAATTTTAACTATGTTATTTTAAAAAACTGTTTATTGTTCTGTAAGTAAGGTTTTGTTAAGTTCTGTACAAAAAGAATGTATCGTTATAAAATATAAAATATTAATTAAAACGTAAGTATACTTATTTAATTAACCGTAATAACATAGTTCATTTTTTATTTTAAATTCATTATTATGATAAATATTACTATTTTAATAATATAAGACATTATTCCATTTTATTATAAATGATATAAAATAATCAGTCATAATTATAATAGAGAAAAAAATCCGTTTTCAACTATTAGTTTAATATATTATTAACTACACTTAACACTGTTTAGCATAAATTAGAGTCAGTAAGTTTTAAGAAATTCCAAAAAAAAAGGACAGCCATATTTATTACTATTATTACTACTATTACTATTAATTAGTGATATTATCATTTTCATGATAACGTTTATATTTGAAAAATGATATAAATAAATAAAAAAAAAAAATTAAAAATAAAAAGCAAAATGGAAACCAGTAATAAGCGTAAATTATGTTTAATTACTTACATATTATTATCAGACAGAAAACCTGAATCTGGGGTTGTTACCATTTGTATATCCTTAGTTTTAGCTCTTATTCTTAATGTTATTAATTTGATCATAAACTCCTCAATTTCTTTAAATGAATATTTTGTTAATATTTCCAATGACGAATTCCATACTGAGTGAAAGTCAAGTGTGTATCGTGCAGCTGCTATACATGCAGCTGCCAATTTTGATGGTAACAATTGCATTATATACACGTCTAAATTAATAAAAAATTGTATAATTTTAATGGAAATGTGAAGACTATACGTGATAATATTGCTAGTAGAGATATTACTCATTCTAACCACCATAGTGCAGAATTACCGTAAAGTTCTCTGACAAGAACTTTCTTTGCTGTAACTTAAAAGTTCTTATGGGAACTAAATTATTATGTAGATTTAAGTTTATATATTTTTTTGTGTGAAGCGGCGTTGAAGCCAGATTAGGTTAGGTTACATCAGATATTTAATAACAACTGAAATCGTTTTTAACGAATTTTGCATTATACTTAATAGTAATTTAATCAATTTGATGTATACCGTATTCTCCTCCATCAACATAATATCTTTCATATGTATTCCATGATAATCTATTTTTAATTCAAATGTAAAGTGCATTTTAAATAGAATTGAGTTAAACCCAATTAATTACAGCATCACCCTGTATTGATTTCACTTTATAAAAATATAACTTTGTTCTAAACAGCACCACTCGACGATCAAAAAAAAAAAACAACGTCCACATACACACAGAAGAATCAACAACATAAAACACTTGGAACAAATTATTAACATTTTTTTCTTTTACCTGATAATGTTGAATCCAAAAATTCAAACACTTTTTCTGCTAATAGTTTCTTTGTCTGACAAACAGATTTTGCACTAAATTCTATTGAATTATTTTCAAAATCCGAATCGGTAACAATGCCTTCAATATAATAATCGATAAATTCAGCAGCCGTTGGAAAATTAATATTCCATTTAAAAAAAGTTAACACCAATCGTTCTAACGATTTGTAATCGTCATGTAAATGAAAATACATTGCATAATGATTAAATTCTTTAATTTTTGGTGTTTTACCATCTTTTTCAATTAATTTTGATACAATTAAAATTAAAACATAAGCCAAAATTTGTAACCTAAGGTGCATTATTCTATGATTATCCATAAATAGGTCAAGTAAGTAAACCGCTGAAAAAAATAAATCAAAGTGTAAGCATAGTATTTTTAATATAAATTATTATAATTTCAATAAAAAATTTATAATTTTAAATCTTTAATCTCCAAGATTATATTATGGGGTCAAATGAAATGGTCGACAAACAGTTCAGATTTATATCTATGTGGTGTCAAGATATGTACAGAATCTATGAGCAGAGCAGTCAATTGGATAAGTAGGTTGGGAAAAGAACATGGCGGGATAAGCGTATACACTTTGAAAATATTCCAGACCGGGGGCGCAATATGCTGCAAAATTCAAATAACACGAGAAAACCCTATTGTTTGTTAGGAAAACTGACCGCAAAGGAAAACAGAACACCGAATTCAATCCATTGATGGATGTTTTATCTCAAAATAAAACACAGCAAATAGACAGCGGAAACGACTACTTTAACGATATACTGAATAGGCATGTGGTTTAGGTTGCTCAGAGACTAGGTAAAAGAAGACAAACAGGCTACACGAAGATTCCAAGGCTCTGCTCCAAGTCTAGGCAAGATAAAATGCGACAAGGCAAACGGCGCTGATAGCATTGCGCCAAAAGTGCTAAAAGTGGATTTGGACAACATCGTATCTGTATTACATTCCATTATTGGTTAAGTGTGGACATCCGATAGATATACGATGGAATCAGTTCAATTTTAGAAACACGCTAAGAATCATTGATCGAATGACAAACATCATTATATATTAATATAAAATCTATTATAGATTCAAGTACAAGGCAACTATATGTGAACAGATTACAGCTTAAAATCTTGAACAATTCCATCATCGATGAAGATACCGTCGAAGCGGTTGGACAAAGGCAAATTAATATCCATGCAAAACATAAACATTAAACCATGGTTTACACAAGTTTAGGTTTGGTCACCGTAAAAACGGCAGGCGTACCTAAAATACAGAACCCTAAAAACCCCGGTAGAATAGAACAGGGTATATAAACTCATTAGAAACATAGTTAATGCTAAAATAACGTAAATTATAGAAAGGAATACTGGGATCATTTTAGTAAAATTTAGAACTTTCTCAGAAACAGAAAGGAAACTAAATGAATGTACACCAAATTCATCAGTATCTGTTGAAACAAGGGTTACGCATTTATGTCAACCAACATCTGATTGAACAAGCAATTAAAACATTGAAAAATAGAAAATCTCCCGATATTGATATCTCAAAAAATGTGTCTGAAATATGGTGGACAACCTACTGCTCAGATTGTTAAATTGCTCAATTAATAACTTGAACGTAAAGAGTTACCCACAGATTGAAGAACAATACCTATATTTAAGAAGGGCAGTAAAACTGATCTGAGTAACTATCGTGTTATCACATTATTAAGTGCTGTTCAGAAACTCTTCACTAAATTTATTGGCGATGAAATCACGTCAAAAACTGAGATGTTTGCGATGGCTTCAGAAAGAACAAATAAAACCATTAATGCGATATTAATTCATATTACAACTAAGAAGTCCATGGTTTTAGTGTCTGATTTTCATGTGTTTCGTTGATCTTGCACAAGCTTTCGAATCCAACTTGACGATGTTATAAACAGTTTAGAAGAAGATAACATCCAGTAAAACATAATTGGTCTTATACATCAGACGAATGTTAACAATACAACGCGAATTAAAGTAATTGGAAAGATATAGTTCATGTTGCTAGATAGAGAATTTATAAAACATGCGTAAGACCCATTTTAACATATGCAATTGAAAGATACGTCCAGAACAATGAAACAACAAAAATAAAGAGCTCTTACATACTATCATCGGTCATTCAGTCAGAGATAGAATCAGAAGTGATGATATTCGAGATGAATGTCAAATTCGAGATGAATGTCAAATTAAAGACATAGTAAGGTTGACAAGACTCCAAAATGCGTTATTGGAAAGATCATGTTGAAAAAATGCCAGATAACAGCATCACAAATGTTGCAATGAAACAACACCCAAGTGGAACACGGCCTATAGAAAGATCCGAAGAAATGGTGAGAAAGTTGGACATCCGCATCTCAAAACTAAATTAATTGAAAAACGCCATAGACCTGTGTTTAACGAAAGCAGAAGAAGAAAATGACTATGATGTGTGAGTTATTGATGTTACATAAATAAATTTATCAATAGGTTAATTGAACCCATTTTAAGAATCTTTTGGTCATATATAGTATTGATCGAGGATTTCTGGGAGATAGTCGGCGCTTGAGGCGATGGACGAGGCGATGGACGAGACGATTGACACGATTATCATATGCAGAAAATGAAAATTGGATTGACTACAGATTGAGGTGTTCAATATCGCAGGATATATATTACCTTGGAATTATCACAGAAACAAGAAAACTTGACCGAACAAAAATAACGTGACATGAGAGGATGGTTCCAGTTGTAAATTGTGAATGTAAACGGCTATTTAAAATGTCAACTAAATAACGTGGATAATTTTAAACAGAATGCTTTTTAATCATTACATAATAATTAACCAAGAGAGTTCTGTTACATTCTGCTATAAAACTAAAGCAAAGATTAGAATATATTAATGTTTTCAATAAATATGAAAATACCTAAATGTAACGTTGTTCTGGATAATGACTTATCAACTGCAATCTGTTTCAATAATGTTACAAGTGAATCTCTTGAATTAGCATTCGGTGATTGATCTTGAAATATCATTCGTTCCTTTTCCTTTTCTCTTAATGTAAACATAATATCCTCAGCATAATCGGTAAACCACCAATGGTGATATATTGATGCCTTAAATAGAATTATGTATTAACAAAAAAAAAAAAACAAATCCTTTAATATAATTCAGCAAATTTTAAAATAAGCACCAGAGATTGATCTAGAAGAATGATGACGAAAAACTCTAATTTTGATACGAAGGAAATGCCTCTTTACATCTTCTTTCTCAAATATGGAATAGTTTAGCAATCTTAGAATGTACTGTGTACAATTATCTTAACTTTTAGAATCAATCATAGTTATCCAGTTACACATTGAAATATTTCAGTTGAGTGGTGCATACATTCACAGCTACCTAGTTTGTTGCTGGTATGCATTTCTAACATCTTTTTAGTCTCAATCATTACTGACATATACAATGATCGAGATACCGGTGCTACCGGTTTGGTGTGTTGATGACTAACATATCGATTATAGTTGATCACTTGAAACACTTAAGTGCTACTTTAAGTAATACTTTAGAATCAGTGTCAATTAAGTAGAAACTATGCATTGGACTCAATTATGATTTAGATGTCAGTTTAATATTAATCATAGACGTAATTAAAAGCCGCTCGTTCTACACTCTACACTGTACATTCGTAGTCTATAGAAGTAAAAAAATAAAACCGTAATAAGAAAAATTTATGTAGTCTGAGGAACACGCTGATTGCTGGCGATTAGTTATTATAAAAAACGAAACATAAATAGTTAAAAAGTAAATCAGAAGCAAAACCATAGATTATCTCATATGCACCAATAATTAAGTTACCTTTCATTAAATTTCATCTAAAAACTTTAACTTATTTGTCTACTAGTTTAGTAATACATCTCTGAAAATACCAAAATCCTGGGTTCTGTTAATTATTAAATTAGAAATAAAACATGTCTATATATACTTACAAGTGTAAATCTTCTTTCGCTAGAATTCTGCAACTGATCGAAACCGTTATTATATTTTTCCTCTTCATATTCAGATTCCGAAAGAATGTCTACAACATTTGACTGTCTAACTTTTTTTTTAATTAACGTTGTCCGACAATTTCCATCCAATATATCTTTTTTCTTTCTTTTAATAATAATTGAACTTTTATGAGAACTATTCATTGCAAAAAAATTAACAATTAATTATTTTTAATAGAAAAATTTTTATTTTTTTTTTTTTATTAATTTTTGGCAAAAGTACTTTTTTTTAACTCTCACTGTATTATTTTAATTTGAAACTATTTATAAATAATTAAATTAGCCAGCAATATAAACATTATAAGTTTTTATCTAATTTAATTTAAATTAAATAAAAATTAATTATATATATTCGAAAATATTCAGTATCATCCATTTTGCACAATATTTTAATTTTCATACAGAACAGTCCATGATGTTGTAATGTTTTGGTCGTAAAAATAAGAAATTCGCCGCACCAAATGTTATTTATATTAAAAGATAATTATGAGCAGTTTAAAAAAAAAAAATCAAATAAAATCAGTGAATACAGGATATTTAATAATAATATTAGTGAACAATAATATTTTAATAAATGAAATAAAATATTTGAACTATAATATTATAATATATTATAAATTACATATTAATACATTATAAATCTTTTTGTTTTTAATAAATTTAAATGTTGAACACGATATTAGGAAGACTCAAAAAAAATTTATATACATATTTTTGTTATATTAGACGAAAATAAACGGTCTTATAATTTTCATTAAATTGCAAAGAAATAATTTTGACGATATTAGAACGATACGGAATGTGTAGAATCCATTTGATCGATTACTATTGCATTAACAAGTTTTTGACATTTTCGTCAAATTTTATCAACACTCAATTTCAATTATGTCAAAGTGACAACAATGGTGGATTTTAGTTTTGTATATCGTTTTTTTATTTTATTGTTTTTGCAATATAATTAATAGGTGTTTATTTTGCGGTTACCATAATTTCATAAAAATGGAACGTAAAATAAAACTGAAAACATTAAATAATCATGTAACTTGTAAAATATGCAGAGGATATTTTATTGATGCAACTACTGTTACTGAGTGTCTTCATACATGTATGTTTTTTATTATTATTTTTTTTTTCATATTTTCAAGTTTTTCTAATTAAATT
>JANSTX010046606.1:0-12129 GCA_027564355.1 Penthetria funebris | reverse complement strand
ATTAACTTATGCAGGGGTGATTTACGATCAAATAAAGTGATCACTACTTCATATTGAATTAAATTTAGTGCTGTTGGACCATTCCTTATTTTTTTTTCCAATAACATTTTCATAATTTTTAATAACTAAACTAATGTCCTTCACAAACTTTAACGACATTGAATTTCTTTTGACTGAATGTCGCAAAACATTATAGTTTCAGTGGCAAATTCATTGTCTCGATATTTACAATAGCAGGTTGTATATATTGATATACCATTTCATCTTCTCCATATTTTATAACAATACTTCCAAAAATGTTACGAATATCTCTGATTCTTAATGGATATGATTTCTGGCAATTTGGAAAAGAAACATCTTAAACAATCATTACTCATTACGTACTTATTACATCGTGTGATTTCTGGCAATAATGAAAGAAAATTATTGACTATTGTGAAAAGATATAAAGGACGTCGTCTGAAAAGCTTATATGTCATGTATGTCCAAAGAAGTCTACCATTTACTATCCATTCGATGTGTGTGCCGTATGATAACGTCAAATTTAATTAATGAAATATACATCATGCTGATAATAATTTGGTATTAATTTTATGAGAATGTGTATATACACTTAGGTGTATTATCATGGATTTTTACAATGATAATACACCTAAATACCATTTATGATTGACAAAATCTGGAAATGCAAAATTAATCCATCAACGGTAACACTGGTCAACTAATCTACTCTTGTCCATTATGTCAACAAATGCATAATTACGCCAAATGGAACATCTTAGAGTTTTTGTGCTAGAAGGTTAAGTCGTATTAATTCAATTTCTTTGAGACACGTAATTTCAGAGAAACTCAAGAAATTAAATGAGATTCAGATTTCGACAACATTACAGTAATTCTTTATGGATTAAGATCAATATGGCATCATTCGAACAAGTTGTATTTGGTTAAACATTAAACTATTAATAATAAGATATAGTGATTTGTTTGTTAAAATTTTCAGTACCAAGAAGATACTATCTAAAACTGCAGACAAGTTCTGCCTTCATGTATCTCATAAAAAATAAATAATAAAAATAATAATGTTATGCCTTTTGAACAACACTAAATTATTCTGTTACTATTTGATACGTATTTTGCTCGCATAAGGCTATATATTTATTTATTTAAACTCAAGATTTGAATAGGTCTTGATTTATATTTATATAGATAAAAATTTAGAACATCTTTTATGTCATTTTGTATAGGCTTTTTCTCTAAATAAAAATTTGGAATTATTAAAAATATGATAAAATTATGATAAAAATGGAAATGGAATTTGCAAATTTATTAAAAGTTGAATTATTGATGTTAGAAACCCCAGAAGGGAATACAGGTAGGTATATTAGTAATCGTCATATATGTACCGTTAATAGAAAATAATTGATAGAATATTTGGTAAAATAAACAAAAAAATATTTGAATAAAATAGTAAATCAAATATGCTATATGAACCTTTACTATATGACTCAACTTGATATATTATACAAAAGAATTGCCCACTAGTTTTTTAAAAATTATACTACCAATGTAACATTCAAATTGTGTATGTATATATTTTATGGCCATTATAATGCATTATGTACAAAATAATTAAATCACCTCAATCGAGATCACGTAGATCATATGTGTATCTTGATCTCATTTTGGCCCAAGTGGACTTTAAGCACAACTATTAATTCTTATGCCCTATCTTACCAGCATTGCATTACTATCACTTATATCATAAAATTGAAATCTATTGAGTTTTTATTAATTCTTCGTCTCCTCATGGTTCATCCGCAAATCTTATAATTCAATTTATCAACATACAACAAAGTAAAGCACATTTAAAACAGCCCAAAAAAAAAATTTTTTTTTATTACGAAATGTGTTACAATAAAAGATTTTTAAAATTGAATTTGAAAAATTCTGCCAATTGTACATCCTACTTTTTGTATTGGTTAAAAAAAAAAGCAATATTTTTCTTGTGTAATTACATAATATTTTGTTCGTTGAATAAGTAAATCTTTGCAAAGATGTATAATAAAATTCAACATATGTTATTCTTCTATTTCTTCCTCTATTTACCTATAGTATTTCATCGGGAATGATAAATTATGAATTACTTCTTTTTCTGGACACATAAACCCGAATGTCCTCACTTTATTTCTGTAGAGTGTATTGCATTTGCATTCCTATTTTGAATTCCAATCATTGCTGTTTTATTTGGTTTGGAATTCTTGGTGTAAGATTTAGGTTCTCCGTCGTCTGATTGGTTTATTTTCTGTATCCTTTTAGGCTGGCCACTTTTCTGCTACTGTCAGTGTATTTCTTTTGATGTACTTTTACTTACCTATCTGCTCAAGGTTTTAGTAAATTTTTAAAAATTATTACTCGATTTCATTTTGTTGAGGATTTATCGTTCACCATATGTTATCTCCAGTAATGTGGTAAGTCTAAAATACTACTATAGATGCATACATATACTCTGTATGCACTAATGGCGCTACTGATTAACTCCAATATAATTAATGTATACTGCGGCCGCAGGATTCACGTCATACCTTTTACATTATTAATTTTTATTTAACCCTCTGGCATTGTAATGTTTGAATTATCTGCGTATATTACAAAGAATTTAACTATACACAGCAACTAATTTACTTGAATTTGATTGATCTTTTGGAATCATAAAATTATGTTCTTTAAATTAAAATTTAGTCTAATAAATTAATTTCTAATATTCCATAAATTTTGTATCGCAAATTTTATTAAAATCTTAATGTATAATCTGAAAATTGTTTTGTTTATCAGTAAAAAATACTAAGAATATGTCTAATATTCATAAAACAATGTGATTGATTAAGGATCATAAAAAACATCCATCAAAATGATTTATATTAAATTTGCTTCTTGATTTGCTTTCAATCTGATTTCCTTATTATAGCTGCATTTTCAAACTGAAAACCCATAAAATATTCTTCTGGTGGATATTCTTTTTCCTTGACATTTATTACAGATATTAAAATTCATTGAAAGTTTTTATGCGTTAAATTTGAATTGCAACTTAAAATTATTATTATTATTATTATTATTGTGCTTTATAAAAAATCGATTTTACTATAAGTTATTATATTTTTATGATGTAACCATTTATTGGATGCTATTAATCATACATTCATGGGAATCATATTCGGAAAATATAATATTTTAGACGGATATCATAAAATAAATCAGTGATAGACTCACGCAAACACAATTAGGTATACAATTCAACATATAGAAATCCTTCTTTTTTCGACAACAATAGAATGCCTAGAACATATATATGTTTGATATCCTTTATATATATTCTTATATAACAAAAATTGAAGGAAACATAGGGAATTAAATGAAAATTCGAATAACTTACTTATTTATATGATTATAATCGAAATATTATTATATAGAAATACACTTAGAAATTCGATTTATGGTGTATAGTCAATGAGAGGTATCGAAACTTTTCTATATATATACAATAAATAGAAAATCAGAAAATTGTGAATTATTATTGACATGAAAATGGAAAAGTTCATTATTATAAATTGTCCCCAGGTCAGTTTTATCAAGTCAGTTTATCAAACATTTAATCTAATCACTACTACTGATTTCACATTAAACAACTAAATACTGGGTAATATAGAATAAGTTGTCCCTGTAGAAAATATAAACACAATTGGTTTATTTTCCATTTCTAAATTGTATATTTCTTTAGAAATATTATGAAATTCAAGGAAAACATTACTTAAACTTTATATTGTGAAGCTTTTCTAAATTTTCATAGGTTTTTTTTTTTTGTTGTATGTTATTATTCTAAAAGAAGTTTCGCATACAGAACAGTGCGAAATTTCATTTTGATAGTCTGATAAGTTTGCATTTACTTGGAATAAAGAACAAACTCATAGTTACTCTTAACAAGCAATAAAATATTTGAAGCAATCCTTCTGATATTTGATAGGTAAAAAAATTGTATATTGTCTTCAAAATCATCAAATTCATAGTTAGTCCATTCAACTTAAAGCACTGTGTAATAACACAACATAACATTATAATGTAATGGACACTAGTTATGAACAACAAACGGCTAATCCTCAATGGAGAGGTAATTATAAAGATAGCATAAGAGATTTATTGCAAACTGAGCCTAATTTATTTGCAAAGTTAGTGTGAATCTGCGGCTCAACTCAAACAAAATTGTAATTGCTACTTTTACTAGGAACATAAAAACAGTAGCTCTGTTAAAATACCAGTTTATTTAGTTGAGGAAAACATTTGAACTAAAGTCAGGCATAATTGAGATGGTGATTATACCCTTGATCACATATCCATCGGTAGTACGGTGGCATGTTAGCACTGAGTATAATAAGTTGCAAAATTGTCAGTAAAATGCAAATAGATGCCTCTCTCTAGCACTAAATATTCCTCCTACAGAACTAGAATTATGGTGCGTTGTTTTAACTGCGTCAAATCTATAAATATATGACGATGAGTGCCAGAGTCGTTTTTGGATGCCTATACACCCAGTGGTGAAATCAAATATGCTGATGACGATGAATCGTATATGTATATGAAATTAATGCATGATGTCCCATTAAATGTGATCCATGAATTAAAAGAAAACAATGCTCTATAATATATAGAATGGAATTTGTTGTTTCAGTGATGTCGTACAAGTCAAATGATTGGAAAATCATATGCTGTATTTGTTCTATAGTTAAAAAAGGACAATGGTTTGTATTAAACATAGTTTTCTAGCTATATGATGTACATATGTTAATTAATTGCAGCTTCACAATATCTAGACATTAGTCTATATTATTTCTAAGTATTTTCCTTACTGCATATAACGTATTAGTTTGTACGAATTTAAATTATGTCTGTTTGATATATGGAAGAGAAGAAAAATGAAAAGCCTCGAGCTTTGAATAATGTTTTTGAAAATTCGTTACAAAGTTTATGTCTTAAATGTCTAAAACTATAATAAACTCTGATAAATTAAAAACAGATTGTTTATGCTTTTTCATATCAATTATTAATATTATTTATACCTATTATCTACTGTATAATGAGTAAAAATGTTAGTAATTGCTATTATTAATTACACGTTCCCTATTTGAATTACTACTAATGGTTCAAAATATCTTTTATATACCTTAAGAGGATTGTTGTTCAAGTAAACAAACAAACATCAAATTAAAAATGAAAATTCTATAATGGTTTATCGATTTCAAATATACGAGTATATATATATATATAAATATACATATAAATTATTGTTAAAGCAATTTTTCACAAAAACGAGGGTTGAAATACTGTACAAGTAATACTGCGGGAATAATTTACCTTTTTATTAGATAAAAAGGTCGAAGGGGCAATGCCCATACAACATCTATTATAAATTTGATTTCAAAATTATCTATTACTCAATCACTAGAAAGTAGCTTGAAATTACACTGGATTATTCCATTATGTCAATTTAAAATTCAATTATAGGCTCATGAATCAACGAAATGAGGCTAATTTTATTGTGGCCGTGGGTTCGAATCAGTTGGACCAGAAAAATATTTTCAGTAAATCGACATCCTGCAATATGGCTTATGTTAATGATATTGTTGCCTTGGAATGTAGTTTATTCAAACAAAATCCTGACTACAGATCATTCTATGAAAAATGTATTGAAAGGTATAAATGGGAATCATATCGACAAGGTAATTTTATATATTCATTTATTATAAATAATTTTTAAATAGTATTTTAGATGAAATAATTTGTGTAAATGTATCGGGCAAATTTAAAAACGTGTCAAGATTGTTATATGTTTTGTTTCCAATAAAAGATTGATATATCTTAAGTGGATTTTACACTGAATTCATTGTTCAATTTGGAAAAAAGTGAATATATGAAGAGAAATTTGAACATCAACAATATTAATGATGACTTTTGAACTCCTTAAGAACTTACATCAATGCCAGTAAACTCGGTAACTTTTGAATTTCATGCAAAGTATCAGCAAATGGTATCAGATCAATCCGAAACACGATGACAATTTTCTTGAGTTTTGCAGAAACGATCACGATTTGTAACATAAAAATTATACCTAAACCGATAATATTAATTGGTTATATAAAATTTATAAACTCTAGATTCTTTTACTCGGTAACGCCGCCATACGATAGAGTTTTCCTGTAAACAACTATAATAAAATCAATTTTCTATCAACAATCAAAATTGATTTAATTATTTTCATCTGATTTACTGCCCAAATTCAATTTCCTTTATTTATAAAAGTATTAATTTATTTTTAATGACCTAAATCATTTAATGACATTAATTAAGCTAATTTCGATTTTATTCAGGAATTAGTTGAATCATCGTTACAAACAATTCATGACATTGCAACTGAAAATCTTGGAACTTTATGCATTTCTAAAGCGTTTCGTCCCCTACAAATACCAATTAATGGTGAACGATATGATAATGCACGACAAAAGGCCGATTTGGCTGCTTCAGTTTTACAGGATGTAGGACTTAATCGACATGGTGGTAAGATTAGAATGTAAAAAATTACCATATACAATAATATATACTATTAGTTATTACTGTCTCAAAAATTCAATTTACTCATATTTAATACTGAACATATACTTATATTCAATAGGTCTTTTAGATGCATTAACCAAAGGTCTTCTTGCCGATGTCTCTGTTACTGGATCTCGAGTAATAGCAACTAATATAACAACTGGAATTCTTAGTGCATCTGTATGGTGGAGTAAATCATTTGGAGGTTTAAGTGGGCCACAGAGAGTAGAAGAAGATGGTATACAAATTGGGGAAAAACCAGATAAAAATTATCCGTGGTAAGTATAGCTTGTTCTTGGTCTCAAAAAAAAAAAAAAAACAGCTTAACTTATATATGTCTATTTTAATTTCTTCAGAGTATTAAATTAATAATAAACGACATGTTAAATTCATATGACAATAGTAAGAGTGGTTGTACTTAAGCAGTACGAGCCAAGCATTTGGCTAATGAAAAACAAATTATAATTTCTTTCTGAAATACAGAATTAAATGTGATGAAATGGTGAAATGGATGAAAATAAAAAATAAAAGCTAGTAAGGCTTGCAACTCGCTAATGAAAAAAGAAAACAGAGTACCATTTTCCAATTTGTCGACTTCTTGACTTTTATAATTAGCTAAAGTTAGTTCAGTTATAAATTCAGGGTTGTGGATTCAATGAGAGATGAAACTTTGATTTCAATTGGAAATTCATTATATTCCAATATTAGATTTTTTTTGTCATAATTGAAATACTAACGAATCCAGGCATTTAATAAATGTTATGATTGTTGAATTGTCACTGGAAAATTCTTTGCGGTGCAATTTTAGTAAGAATTTTAACAATCATTTATAACCTCTTCCATATGTTAACTTCAGATAGAGACAGTATTTGGGATACCATGACTATGTTAGAATTTCAAACAAAAGTTATAAGTTTGTATAATATATGGAATATATGTTAAATGGAATTTTCATTAAAGATGACTGGCATAGTCCTTTTCAAGGATATATTTTTTTTTATATACAACATATACTCGTATATATATTTCCATATAATACTCGCCGTATATGGACGTTTTCATTGTATAGATAAAATCTTATTTAATTTCATTGGTTTATTTTTTATAATATCCACCTTTAGTTTTGCAGGAAAACGTGACAAGAATAATGGTCATGGATAAAACTTTATATAAACAACTTGTTGCAACATTTTGTTCTAAAATATATAGTATACTCGTATATTGAAGTTTCGTATGATACTTGTTCTCACTCAACATGAGCAGAATAATTCATTTGATGTAAGATTGTTCATATTTTTCTTTTAATTGGGTTGTAAAATAATATACAATAAGTTTTGTTTTCACATCATACCTATTGATATATAAAGACTATATCACACTTACCTATTGAAAACAATGAACTATAGAATTAATTTAGCGAAGCGATTAAAATTAATTCTATCTTTAATTATAATGTAGTTAGGCATTAAAAATGTTATGCAAAATAGAATTGTATAAAATAAAATTATAATATTTATGAATGAGTTTGAATAAAATGTATAGAGTGGCTAACAACCCCCCCCCCCCCCCAAACAACTATTAAAGTTTATTTAAAGGACTATATCATCTGGGTCTGTACATAGAATATCCCTAATATTGTTAATTTGACGTTTGCAATATGCAAATAACATCAAATATGAGTTTTTAAGTGGGGTGGTGCATAAATCACCAGTTACCTAGTTTGTTGGTCAAATATATCTATTTTTATACTTGAGTATACTTGTTCGCGTAGCCTATTGATCTTCCTACATCCATTTTTCGATTATGGTACTCTGAATGTGCACTTATATTTTATCATCGGCTGATGTCATGTTATTTTATGTCTATATGAATTTGCCGTTTTTTTGCTGCTTGCTGCAGGGCTTCATAAACCTAAAGAGGTGTATAATTTTATAAATAGCCTTGCTTTTTGACGATGTGGCGTCGTACCAGAAGTCGCATCCTTGCAAAAATAAATTAAATCCTTCAAACAACGACAAACATTCTAAAAATGCATCATAAATTTTTATTTTATTTTCCTATAGTAAATTTTGTTTTATTTTTTATTGAACGAAAATGTATGTAGTGAAAGAAAATGCAACATACACACACACACAGAGATTTGATAGAGGGCATAAATCATTTTTCTTCGCAGTACATTTTACTGTATGTATGTCGATGCACTCAAAATGCACTAAGTTTGCAATATTTAATGTCTTCGTAAATTATATATTTTTCTCATTTGCGTACTTAGTAATTTTTCTATTTATTTTTATGTATTAAATATGCTTGTTACTTTAACTTCTTCAAACAAAAAAAAAAGTAATTTCTGTATGTACAGGAAAATGGAAAAAAAAAAGTTGTGGAGTATATGAAATGGAAATTATGACGTTCATTTCCGATTTTCTTCTATAATATACCGATTTTCATAGAAAATTTTGGAAATTTGTAATCAGTGAATTGTTCTACACAAATTAATGTAATTTTTTTTGGAAAATTGTGGAAAATTTCGGAAAATTTAACTTCTATATTTGACGAAATAAAGAAAAACTTTGTATGGGCGACCTGCATAACTTTCATAGTTTCCCATATATTCGAAATTTCAGGTCTCTGGGACTTCCGGTTTAGGAGATCTAGGAAATTTGGCGCCCATTTTCCTTAAAAATTTTCTTTAACCTTAGCGAATTTTCTTTATGTGGAATTGATAGACACCATCTTAACACACATAGTTTGTTCCTTGATTTTGTAAATTCGATGAAAAATGGCGGAGCTACACAAGATTTTCCGGTTTTTTGAAAATAATGCAGACTCAACTTTGACGCACTATACCATGTAGACCATTTAACTAAAAATTTTCTTTTATACATCAATGGATAGGAATATTAGTCAAGAAAAAATCGTTTTTTGGAATTTGGAAAATTTTATTAAGAAAGTCCGAAAATCTGCCATTGTATGTTGCAAAAAATTGCATGATTATAAAATTGCAATATCTAATGCAAATTTTAATAAATCTTTTTCAATTATATTTTTAAAATATAATTTAAAACCTCCTCGATACATGAGAATCAAAAAAATGTCGGAAAATTAAAGTTTTCTATTTTTAAAAAAACTTTGAAAATGGAACTAAAAATGTATTTTCGATTTTTCGCGAGCTATAACCGGCAAACAACAAAAAATTTGAAAATACTTGTAGTTTTATTCGATAGACCACAAAAAAGGACTATCGATGCTAGGAATTTGAAAAGAAAATCTGGAATTTTCACGGAGATACAGCAATTTATAAGTACAAAAATCAGACTTCTAAAACGTAAATATCTCGGTCCAGAAATAAAAATCGGGAAATCGGAGTGGGCGAAAGCTGACCATTTTTTCAGGACTACGTGTGTGCAAAATTTCAACCCTCTACGATCAACTTTTTTTCTCGAACCCAAGGGACCCCCCTTTGAAAATTTGAAACTCAAAATTAAAAAAAAGATGTTTCTTCCTCGTTATTTTCCCATCCATCGCAAAGCAACACATTCATTGAAAAGATACGATACGATACACGTCATCATCGGTCATCGTATACAAATTTGTTAGGTTTGTATCTCACATCATATACACGGGGCGCATGCGCACTTAAATGTTTTTAAATAATTAATTTTAAATGTTTTGTGTACTACTTACTTCCTCCGCCGTAATCGAACCACATCTCTACCATGATGTTAAATATACGCCGGACGATGCTAACCACTCGTCCACTTTAAACTTGATATGCATGTAGTTTAAGTGCTACTTAAGGTAAAAAACAATTGAGTAAATTTTTAAATATTTTCTCCATATGTGATTTGGGAAGGCTATTTTTAAAACGTCATTTTAAAATTTTAAATATTTTTCAAATCAATTTAAAGCAATGTAGTAGTAGTCAAATTGAATGTTTTAAAATTATAAAAGCAATTTTATAACTGTATTTATCACAATCACAACTAAGTATTAGAGATATTCATCTTCTAAAAATTGTTTGTATTTTTTTAAAATATTTTTGTGGCCACGGGCTTCTGATACGACGCCAAAAAGGAGGGAAATTTATAAAATTATGCACCCCTTTAGGTTTATGAAGCCCTGTTCCAAGCAGCAAAAAACCGACAAATTCATATAGACATAAAATAACATGTCACTTCACTCTAACTTTTGGTACTAGCCTTCTGCTTAATGATTTCATAAATAGATATATTTATTAAATATATAGTCATATCACATATAATATTAAAATAGGTTCGAAGATGAGATCTCCTCACCAGGATTACGTTCACCAAAATTTGCACCAAGTCCGGATAATTTATCGTACCGTGGTTGGTGGACGTATCCCTATTATTCATGTAATCAACGTAGATGGATGTTATCTTATAGTGTAGCCATTCCACCCATTGGAAGACATGGGTATAAAATTTATTGAGTAAATTAAATTATTGAAAGAACGTAAAACTTTTTTATTTTTATTTAGTTTAAGAGGATTCCTAAGTATTGACATTGATATATCGGAATTACAAGTTAACCAGTGTGATCAATCATATATTAATAATAAATTTAAAAACTATTATAGTGAAGTAGGTAGTCAATATCAAATTGAAGCATTTGCAGATTCGCATAAATGCCATAGATATAGCATGAAAGTAATAATTTGCATTCTTTTTTTTTTCGAAAATAATTATTTTAATTAAACATTTCGTACATTTTTCTATGGTTTTTATAGTGCGAATATCGTAATTTTCAAAATAGTAATAGTAAAAGCGCAACTATTGGTACAACTATTAATCAACATTATAATAACAATAATAATATTAATAGTAATAATAATAATAATAATAACAATAATAATATGTGGACACGGGGTGCATACCAGTGCCTTTGTAAAGCTGGATTTTATTCTTTAAAACATCCAGCCGGTTTTAATGGAACTTTAATGGAAGTTGCCTATCAAGAGTATCGTGATAATATTAGCACTTATTATGAAGATGTTTTCAAATGCTTTCAATGTGCACCAGGTTGTATTTACTGTACTAGTCCAGCACCCTGTTTGGCAACATATAATTGGGCTTTCCGTATGTCATTATTGGTAATATCAACTTTATGTGCTATTTATACATTAGGTCTTGTATTGTACATGTATAAACATAGAAAAGTTAAAGTATTTAAAGTGGCTAGTCCAATATTTTTAACAATTACATTACTAGGATGTGCCACAATGTATTTAGAGGTAAAATTATTATTATTTTTTTTTTTTTAAATAAAATATTCAGGATGGTAATTGATTATGTACAATGTACAGATGGCAGCTATATTTCCTATTTTGGATGTTTATTCATGTATTGCAACGAAATGGACAAGACATATGGGATTTTGTTTAACTTATACAGCATTATTGATGAAAACTTGGAGGTAAAATAAAAAACTTTTTATAAAAATCAATCATTTATTAACTTTATTTAAATA
>JANSTX010046595.1:0-12131 GCA_027564355.1 Penthetria funebris | reverse complement strand
TTAATAACCCCAAAAATTCCCTAAAGGTTGAACGGTGGAGAGTATCTAACAAGAGATCTTTTTCGGATCATAGTTGGCTACTCTTTAACATCGGGGTCCAGATTGACCCACCTAAAATATTCAAAAACCACAAAAGTACAAACTGGAACAGATTTCGTAACATCATCAAGAACATGGTAGGAGAGTCTCCGACCTGATGAACTTTTTCTTTAGAGCCTGTGTTCGTCTGAATCACGTGCCACGAGCCTGGAGGCACGTCAAAGTAATTTTTATTCCGAAGGCGGGCAGAACGGGACATGAGTTGGCAAAGGATTTTAGACTTATCAGTTTAATTTCTTTTGTTCTCAAAACCCTGGACGCCTTATCGATAACAATATCCGAAGATTACTGGAAAGAACTTCAATATCTAGGTCCGAACACGCGTATTGTGGGGGTAAATCCACGGAGACGGCACTGCACAAAGTAGTGCACACAGTGGAGCATGCCCTGAAATACATACAATACACACTAGCCGCATTCTTAGATATAGAGGGAGCGTTTAACAACGTAAAGGTGGAAGCTATCAAATATGTGCTCTTTCGCTTTGGTGTGGAGCCAAAGATTAGGAGCTGGATAGCATCCATGTTAACAACAAGAATAGTGCAAGCCGAACTTGGTGGCCATTGCATCAATAGAAATGCCCATAGGGGCACCCCACAGGGGGATGCAACCAAGTTGGATTCTGTCCTGTCTGCTGAATATTCTCATATTGGAGTCTACTGAATATTCTCATATTCAGCATAAATAGCTGTCTCAATCAATCAAATTCAATTATATAATATGACAGCAAAAAAAAAATGATAGTCAGATCCTGGATCTATGAATATCTGTATTTATAGAATTTGAAGATAATAGCTGTATAGATATAATTGTTATTAAAAATCTCATTCAGTATTTGTCCTGTCAATTTCTAGAACGTAGCTATTTCCAATTAGGAATTAAACTGCTCACACTGTAAATACTTGTGCAAAAGTGTTATGTGTTGTTTAATCAATCGTCCATATTTAGAAAAACACCCCCAGTATAAATTTATTGTCACAAATGTTCCACTTTATTTATGATTTAAAGTTACGAAAAGTCGATTCAGTTGATGCAACTAAATGTATTATAATGATTTCCAAGTCGTTTATCTGCCATAAAAACAAATATTATATTAATAAATGTCCAGGTCGTTAGTATTCAATCACATGTGTATTGTAATATTAAAATTAATAATTATATTAATATTAATAATTAACATTAATATTCGGATCACAATTAATTCATAATATTATTTTTAAATAAACTTTTATGAAAATAGAAAGAAGATGGGTATATATGTATTTACTTTCCCTTTTCCATATGTGGTTCAGTGCGATTGTAAAATATAGAAATACGTTTCACACGGCGGCCATTATTATTTTTAACTGTTTAAGCTTTTACAAGCAATTGAAATAGGACGAGTATATATTTATGTACTTTCGCTTTTCTTAAAGCTTTCTGAAAAATAGAAAGGAGAAGTATTTTTACTTTAAGCTTATCATTAATATTAATATTTAAGGACAATTATTCATTTTCTGACTTAAATTATAGTATTTTGTGACTAAGTTATGTGTGTTCGCTCTTATTTCCTGGATTATAAGTTATTAATAATGATAAAATCCAATATGTAGGATGAACATATGTGCAAATGTGTAATGGGGTAAGTATCGGTTATCAGAAGTGAACATAGAATCCTTATAATCAGTTATAGATTCGATAATAACAAATAATAAATAAAAAAAGTTTGTTACATACACAATTTAAGGTGTGAGCATTTCCACTTATTATAAAATCTTCCCTTGTATAATTTACAAATTTATGTATACGAATGAGTGTTGTATGGAATCGAGTAGATTTTCTCGAATTCTGTGAAAATTTAAGGGATATTTTTAATGAAATTAAGTCGGTATATAAACCAACTAAATTCAGTTACGGTAACTTTGGACTTATAAAGAGAGTTTGTGACAAACTTTTATGAAAAATAAAGTTTTTACAAAAGAAAATAAGCCAAGGATAAAAATTGGGGTGAAAAAATAACGAATTTATATAAATAACCAATTTTTGTGTGTGTGTGAAAATGAGAATGTTTTCCTTTTGTATACATGACTTGTGACTACATTGAAAGTCAGGAAAGTATATTAAATTAATATTTGTAACAATACAATAATGAAATTAAATAAATGTACATTTTGGTGAACAATCACGAAAGAATATTTTCCATTGAAGCAAATTTTGTATAAATAACAAACAAGGATAATATATTATCTCATACATAAATACGATTATGAAGAGGTATGTATTGTAAAAAAATATTTTATATATTCAAATGTTTACATTACAGAATTGCAGTATTATTAACTAAATGTGATACATTAGCATACACATGGTTTTATACAAATGGAAAGTATTATACTTGATTCAAAAATCTCACGATCTAAGTAATCATTATGAAAATAAATCTAAGGTGTTGACTTATCTGTTTATGTACTCTCATTCAGTTTCGCCGCTAATTCTATCACATCTGATAAAGTTCTACTATAATTGACTTTCCGGCATTACCATTACGAAGTTGAAAACCCATTTTTCTAGATATTAGTTGTTACCCAGATCTTAGTTGTTCATTCCATTCGTCGCCGTAAATGTCAAGATTATGATTATAAATCAAATTTATTATTATTATTGTTTAAATTTATTCAAAATTTTAAATTATTATAGAAATCTGCTTAATTAATATGTTTGAAATAAATGAAGATATTTAAAAATCATATTAAATTATTATATAAACCATTTACTTATATAAGTACTCATCATCTTACTATTTATTCCGTAAGATCGTAAGATCGTATAAAGACAAAAGTACAATGAAGTTAATTTCTTGCATTTAGCATCATCATAATTTGAAATGTACACCAAATATTAATTCAAATAACATTAATTGAGATTTAGACATTTATAATTATCCGATTTTGAATATTTCAGTAGAGTGGTATATAAATTCCATGCTATATAGCTAGTTTGTAGATAAAACGTTTTTTCAATCAGTCGACAAGCACAAGAGATATGCCTTTATTATTTACAAGTATCTAACAAGTATCAAAATATTTCGATATTCAATTGTAGGCATTTTTCTAATCATTGAAAAGTACATATTGACATTCTACGAAACAGAGTATCCTCATCGTAAATGTAAGGATGTTTGACAACAAAAGTCAGTCTTCTACATGAACAATTATTAAAAGTTACACCACAAATATAGGGTATATGGTAGCGGTCTACCAATACCATTCATAATAATATACGTTGAGGTTCTAAATAAAGCCTATTTGAATATAAAATTATTTCAATGAAATTATTATTATGTACTAAATGGATTTTGAATATTAGTGAAAATATTATGATTACATTAAATTCTATCACTTATCATTATTATTTCAGCTACAGTATGCTTCCATATATCACAATATGATTACAATCATCATCATCATCATCATCATCATCATCATCATCATCAACTTTTATACACTAATTGAATATAATCTCCTATACGAGTATATTATATATATATAGTCCTGTATATACCTTCTTTGTTGCAATTAAGCTTCAATGTAAACAAAGTCTAAAATTAACACACTGTTGCTAATATTACTATATAATAATCTCATTCATTTTTCTAGGGGATAGATGATAAAAACCTATTACCAACATCCCATAAATGGATTATTGAAATTTTCAAATTTATGTATAGTAAGGTAATAAAATTATAATTTCATTATTTTCCTTTATTTATTGTTATTAATCGGAAATGGAATAGATAGATTAACTTCAATTCTGATACAAACGTGTAAAATTGAAAAAACAGATTGGAGCCAAACTGCCAATAATTGTTTAGTGATTATAGAGATGGTCACATTTTTAAGTTCATATTCAGAAAAATTCAATCAAATCATGGTGGATGTGATGAAAGTTAAATTAAAATGAAAAAAATTATTTCTACTTAAGAACAAGCTTTAGTTAACCAATTGAAGTTGAACATCCCTTTAAATCCAAAAGAGGGCATTGATTTAAATAGGCGGAACTTTAGCACTTTAGTACATCAAGTCAGTTAAATATTTGAACATTTAAAATTTTTGTGTTTTATTTTGTTTTTTTATCAAATTGGTGTAACTAAGACGACAAACTCGATATTTTACTAACTAACTAATTGCCTTCGTCGCTCATAACAAATCATTTGTGATCGACTATGTTATAAAAGAAAAAAATTGGCACATGAACACCCACTACTAAAAATATCACATTTAATGGATTGACATACATATTTCGATCGTTTTCATTAATGTTGGGATAAAAATAGATATACACTAATTTATATACTACAATACAAAAACCTACTACAATAGTCTACTACAATGTCCTACTACGATAGCCTACTACAATAGACTACTACGATAGCCTACTACGAAAGCCTAGGATTGCCTAGTACGATAGCCTACTACAGAAGCCTACTACTATAGCTTATTATAATAGCCTACTACAATAGCCTACTACGATTGCCTACTACGATAGCCTACTACGATAGCCTACTACAATAGCCTACTACAAAAGACTACTACAATAGCCTACTACAATAGACTACTACAACGAAAACTAATGCTTTCCTGATACAGAAATGCAAAATTGTGCACACAATGGTGAAATTTTGGTTTACTCTAAAATTGTCTTATTTTGTCTACCTTTATGGGATTTGTATCAGGAAACCACTGCCGCCAAAATGTAATTTTTCGTAAGAATCGAAATATCTCGCGAATGGTTAATGTTATAGTATTTTAGATGTAGCAAAATGTTCATTTTCAGTCAGTTAGTAAATGTATATTAATGTTTGTTAATAAACACCTTCTGATAATCATGTTCTTCTGTTACAGAAATATATGCAATTGTACTTAAAATAAGATCGTTATCGAAGATGTACATTTCAAAATTCTATGCTTACTATTAGTGAATTTAGAATACTATTCACGATAACTAGAATATTATTAAGGATAAATAAACAAACATAAAGTGGCTCAAATTCTATAAGACATATTTTTACTCAATTGTATGTGATTGGAAGGGATACTTTTCTGGATTCTTATAGTGTTTTTATTTTTTTTTTAAAAAACCCGTGCTTTCTTCATAAAATACCAATAATTTATATATTTATTTATTTATACACTCATTTAATACTTTTTTGTTTTTTATATACAAATATACTTATTTTAATTTAAGTTACATTATACTACAATTGTCAATAGATTATTGAATCAATTAATATTTATCTATCAATGAAATTAATTTAATAATCAATAATATTTACATATTTAATTCCATTTATTATCAAAAACAAAAAATTTTGCTATTACCCCATAAAATACAGAATATTTTTTGGGTATGTTTACACCATGTATTTTTATCCATTATAAATTTTAATTACTAAAAAGTGGCTTACTTTTATGCCCATAAATACTAAAAAACCAAAAAAAAACTCACTTATTTATTATTATTTTATTTATTTACAATTCCAAATAGAATTCACTAAAAACTACATTATTTTATTTTTTCAATATTTTTAATGGCTGATGAATATCATTAATTTTAGCAGCATAAATGTTTAACAATTCAATAAAAAAAAATATTTAAAATCCACATAAACTTTACTAAACGCGAGTAAAATTGCATGCCATTTGTTATCAATGCAATTTGAATTCTTGTCACCCATTATGACTGATGTACAACACAATTGAGTACCTCGCACCAGTTAAATGAATTTTTGTAATTAAACAAAAATTTAAATAAACTAAAGGTTATGACTGGCCTACTAGTTTCTAACTGATATCTATATAACCAATGAAAATCATTAAAAAAGTAGTAGCCTATAAAATTGGTATAGAAACTAATAGGCTACATATTAAAATATGTAATGCCAACAGTTAAAATTCTGTCAAAATATATCAACTACTGGGACTATTTATAAAACTAATCGAATGTCAATTTTTTTCAAATACCATATGCGTAAATGAGATGAAAATGTTGAGATGATTATTTGGGGTAAAATTGAAAGATAAAATCTATAACAAATTCTAGATAGTTGAAAAATATCACTAAAAGTAAATTAAAATGATGCGGCAAGTAAAAAGCGATCATCTAATTGAAAAAATAGTTGGAACCTACATGTACCTATATGTAGAATAGTCAATCCATTGTCACTATAGACTTGATTACAATTTACTAAATATTTCCGTGTGATCGGGACTTTAAAGATACTGGAAATGTATAGTTTTTTTTGTCAACTGGGTGATTAATGTACCTTCTATAAATTATATGCAAAATACGGATTAAATTCGACTGAAAAATATACTCAATAGGCTAAAATATAGAAATTCGTTTCCGACCAGCAAGGATACAATTGAATACATACATAAAATAGAAGAAATTCTATTAAAAAAATAATTTAATTATATTTCTGGAAATACCTCATTATTTGGTAACCCGAAAATGACAAAATCTTTAAAATTAGAAGTGAGCTAGAGCTGAAACAAATGTCCAAAAATTGCGTAAAATTCAAAAAAGTATATTTTAGAAGAGACGAACTCTCGTGCATTTAAATTAATTATCGTTAATAGCGTAATATTTATGAAATTCTTGATTAGCAGTATATTAAACTGAATGAAATTTTAAATAAATTAAAAGATAAATTTTTTTAAAAAAATATTACTAAAGAAATTAAAATATTTGTGAGAAACTAAATATTCATATTTTAAAAATCACTTTTATTTATTGTCCTTTAATCCTTTTTTTTTTTTTTTTTATTTTATAATCGTTTTAAACTTTTATCCTTTTTTTTTTTTTTACTTTCATTTAAAAATTACTAATTTAAGAATAATAAAAGTGGAATGTAAACATATTTTTAAAAAAATTAATTATAAATGAATAAAATACATTGGAAGCACTAAATAAACATTATTTAGGGATTGACAAAATCACAAAAAAACAATTTTCACAAAATTAAAGACAAATTCAATTATAAATACGTTTACCAATAAAATAATTAAGAGACGGTTAAAATTTATAGCAAGGACACAATAAATTATTATAAGATTTGAGCTTTTAAAATATACAATCTTTTGTGATTATGACACATCTGACAGTTTATTTATACCATTAAATATGAAATAATAGAATCGCACGAAACGTTTACGTTTTTTTTTTTTTTTTTTTTTTTTAAAAAAACGTTTTAAAAATTTCAAAAATGTGTATTTCAATTTGTGCAATTAACTGATTTTATTGATAAATGCTAGAATGTTTTATAAAAATTGATTAATTATAATTATAATTGTGTCGACAATATTTCTTATTAATTTTGTTAAAAAATCAATTAAATGTATGTTATGCATGAATAATCGAATTTCAGAATTTTTGAAAAGTTAAATTTCATTACCATTTCGAAAAATTGTAAGGTAATTGTCAATATATTGATTGGATTCTGAAAACACATGTCGTTACCAATGTATGTTGTTGGTCAATTAGAGTTTTAAAATTAATTTAAAAATTTTTTACTTTTAAAATATTTAAAAAAAAAAACAATTTTTAGCCAACCAAATAGTAACTATTAATTATGACCTTTAAGCTATTTCGCTTATCAATTAGTTAAAATATGAAGTCGTTATTATCCGGGAGCTTTACATCATGTTAATTCATCTGTTAATTAAATCATTTAAAATTTATCTACAATTTAAAACAAATAGACATTTTTATTTGATTTTTCCTCAAAATTATCCTTAAAAGAAAAGTAAGTAAACAATAATTTCAAATTTATAACCGAAAACATTTAATATTTTCATTAATTTTTTTTTGTTTTTCTGATTGAATTTTTTTTTTCAGTTTTTTCAATTTTCATAATTAACTATGTTTGAGGACGAACGACGATTCCATATTGACAAAGACAAAAATGTGAAAAAATTGTGTCCTTCCAAGGAGCAAAAAAAAAAAAATAATTGAAATTTTCGCCTTTATTATTTACTAAAAAAAAAAAAAAAAAAGCGTAATTAATTTCAATTTTTTTGTTTTTCTCATTTTATTTACATTTCTTCAAACAATTTTAGTTAAATAAATATTTAAATATAAATTCCTTATTTAGTTTTTTTCCCCTTTTTTGTTTAGATTGAGATAATTTTAGTTATAATTTTTAATTATTTTTAATTGTAATAATTAATATTTTTGTGGATGCATTTTAAATGTATTAATTTAAGAACTGATATTGATAATCAACTATTTAGAATATTTACAATGATTTTATTTATTAATTTCATTTTTTTTTTTTTTTGGATTTATAAAATAATTTTTAAAAAAAAAACTATAATAAATAAAGAAATTGGAAATTTCCATAAAATGAAAATATAATATTAAATAAAAATGAAAAATAAAAAATGAAATTAATAATACCAGAAAATAGAGGTGTTGATTTCATTGACGATGATGCAACATCAGCTGAAATGAAAAAAATAAATATTCATTTAAATATATTTAGTTATGGTTACAATTATCTGAAATTTTATTCGAATGAATGGAAATAATAAAATAGATAATTTAATTAAGGGTGAGTGATCAAAGTATTCCAATATTATATTCATGTGCATGCAACATGAATATTAAATTTTTTATCAATGAACACATCAGCGGAAATCACCACTTCGATAACATACATCCCTTGTACCCAAAGTTTCTAATAAATGGATTATACATGAACCATAATCACCACTTTCTCTACATTAGACTTTGAATTATAATAATTCAATTCTAATTATAAAATAGACCACTTCCTTATAAGACAACAAGTTTCTTCAATAAGATGTATAATGTCTCCTTTCCTTCGGACACACTATTTAATTCATCGAACTTTGACTGAATCGCCGAAATTATTGTGATGTACTTCGGTTTAGTTAACCAATTTTCTATAAAATGACATTGAGTTTGACTGCAACTTTTATTCGGAATTAAAGAATTCCTCTCGATAACACATCGAAATTACAACTAAATGTAATTTTTCTATAGTCAATCAAATAGGTTACGTATTACAACATGTTAATGTTGCGATGGGTGTCTAGGATACGTACAAAAAAAAAATAATTATATTTTATAATTACATTTACGTAAAAAAAAAAATTATTATATTCATCGATATTGGTGGGCTAGTTAATCCTAGATTTAAGTCCAGAGTGGAAAAGAACTAATTATATATTTTTGGAAAACTCAAGCCATTTAATTAAAATACAATGAAAAAATAACTTCATGCTTATTCTCTAGTTAATCTCAGGTTTGTGTGCAATGGAAGAAAACTAATTATATATTTTGCAAGATTATGGCAATTTAATCTAAAATCAGTCATAACATAGTGTCCATCAACACTAGTATTCATGTTATTCTTCTCTTTATGTCGCGGGAATTAATTGTGTGATTTTTGGAACATTACAGCAATTTGAGCCGGTATCAAGAAAAAAATTATATCCATCGATACTGGTGTTTATAGTAGTCCTACAAATAGTGTTAAATTTTATTGTACATTTATTATATTGATATTTATTTTTAAAAGCAACTCCGGTAATAACCGTCGTGGTGGTGTAATGGGTAAAGAAGACCGGGATTCAAATCCTATTGACAGCAAAATGTACAGAAAAATATAAAAGCGTGGATTTTTTAGGATCATTATAGTTCTCAGTACAATACGAATAAATAAATCAAAAAAAAAAAAAAAGAAGTTATATCCGGTAGTACAAAAATTTGATGTAGCTATAAAAGCTGAGTTTAAATTTATTGCAATAACAACGAGTTGTACAAGTAAAGAAACTATTAGACAGTTTGAATTTGCCTTTCGATATAACTGATCTGTATATATATATATCTAAAAACGAATTGGATACTAATCACGGTACCAATGGTTTAAGGGATTCCAAATGCTAATATATAAGATATGTTTGGTTTGAGGGAACCACTTATACCTATACTAATATAATATACGATTTGCCACTAACTGCGTTTTCATTAGATATCAAATTCATATGTTGATAATTAATCCGGATACAAACTAATTGATCATCTAACGTGTATAAAATGGTGAATTCCAATAAAGCATGCTATACGAGTATGTTTGCAGTTAATATACAATTTGTTAACTCTAGTCCTTTGGAAATGAGAATAGTTTAACAATGTAATGTATATGGGAAAAAATAATTATCGAAATCTTTTTGTGTATTGCAATAGCCATGAGTGTTAATAGAAGGACAAAGTATAATAAAATTTTCCAAAAAACGGAAATTACGTTTTATCATATGTTTACGTACAGAGGCAAACAACGAATTACATATTTTGGAAGACTTCAGCCATTTAATTAAAAGACAATGAAAGTGTTCATTGATACTGTTCTCTATAGTTAAATCCATATTTGAGTTCAGCATAAGTAGTAAGGAACTATTAAAATATTTAGAAGATTAGGGTTGCGAGTCTTATTCCTCAAATATATGCTGCTAATTATGTGTTATTGATACGACTCTCAAAATTGTGTTAAATTTATTTATGGTTATATTACTTAAGTTTCATAGAAATTTGAAGAACGCATACATTTTCAGTAACGATAAACACGTAGATAGCCTATAAATGTAGTACATTATTTGTAATATTAAACACGTGTTAGGTTTCAGAATAATTGTATTGGTTTATGTAACCCTGATAACATATTTTATAAAATCATCACATATTGCATCTATGTGTTTGCTAAACAGGCAACAAAGAACAATTTTCACATTGGTAACAGGAATTCAGAAATTTGACGAACATGCTATTTATTTGAAATAAACATAATTTTCATAGGCGGGAAATTTAAAGAAAGCATATGTTTTCACTAACGAAGAACACGTGGATAGAGGTATAACCACATTAGTATACAAGCGGTGAAATTGGAAGGATTTATGAAATACATCTCACAAGTATATAACATAATAATGTTACAAAGACTAAACTAATAAATATTTTGAATACAAGTACAAATATTGAAGGCAATGATCCAGTTCATCGTTTTCAGTCAACTGAATAAAGTTGTACTGGATAGAACGATATGAAGGTACTGGTCAGAAATCATGAACAATGACAGTTGTTCGTCGACGCAATATACTCTCACGTTGTGTAACCATTAAAATGGTAAAGACGATGCAATCTATTCAAACTGCATTATTTTCAACATTTTTGTGCAATGCACATTCTGCAACATACACACACGATGATTTAGCTACAATGGAACAATATATGAAATTAAATGATAATAATGATAATAATAATGATGATGATATCCATAAATTTTGGCTATACGAGTACTAGTATGCACATGTAAAAGTTACACGTATATCTTGTACTTTTATTACCAACTTTATATTTTCATTAAATTATTGCACAATAAATTGTATTTTATGCAATTCTGTTTTAAAAGTACCATTAATCCTTTATGTATAGACGACGAATATACAGTAGGGATATGTTTTCTGTTGTCATTATACATAATCATTTGCCAAATAATAAAAATAAAACTTATTTACTATTTATATGGGTGGTATCCATTATGGGGTTTTAACTAGACAAAAATTTGCCACCATAAACTTTCTTTAAAATTTATCTAACTATACTTTGAAAACAAATGCAACATTAACATTTATTTTGTCTACATTTTAAGGAAATTCATTGCAAAAGGCATGGAAAAATGAAACCCCTAAAACTATCTGTTGATATTTAATTGCAGTAAATTAAAATGCATTTATCGATTATGCATACATTACATTTACATGACTACCGTATATGCATATTGAAAATTTTGTGCATTGTCTAATATGTGTTATGAAGTAATCATCAAGTTAAATGTATATAATACGGAATTTCAAGCATTTATGCAAGACAGAGTGATCAGCTTCTTCTTCTTCTTCTCCTTCCTTGCCTTTTTCCTTATTCAGGGTCGGCCCTCCTACTTCTCAATCTATTTCTCCACAAGTTTCTGTCTT